>NWBR01000220.1:8674-52917 GCA_002914575.1 Entamoeba moshkovskii
CGCTGAGTTTAAAAAGAGAACGACATTTCATAACAGATCAAATTAATTGAAATCAAGTTCTTTTTATGTCAAGCATTCTCATTCTTTTACTTGACTTAACCCAAAAGATAGACACGTCCGACTTGTTAAATAAAGAAAATCAAACGTGAGCAGAACAGTTAACAAATACTATTTTTGACAATTTATAAATATCTTGTCTTCTAATTGTTCGTGGGTAACATTGTAATTGATTTTTTTTTAATTTTCTGTGTTTGTTTGATTGTAAAACTGGAACAAAAAGGCAAGTTTCCACTCGGAAATTCTTGTTGAAAAGTTTGTAGACGTGTCATTCGTGGAAACTATAAAACTGATTTTTTCTATGATAAATATTTAATATAAATTTTTATCGAAATTTCAACGGAAAGGTATGAATTTTCTTTCATTCGAATTTAAATTCAATTTTTTTTTAAATACGAATTCTTGAAAGCTGTTTTGGGATGAAAATGTTTCGTTCAAAATTGGTATCCCTGTTGCAAAAAAACCATTTGAAAAGTTGGTTTGAAATGAAATTTATTTGAATCCCTGCTTTTTGGAATTGTAAAAAATTGAAACTTGGTAATAATCAATTTCTCACAGCCATGTCTTGTGTTTTGCGACTGCAAAGTAATATTTTTTAGATGAGTTTAGATGGGTATGGCCACCACAAAACTGAACAGAAAAAATTGTAACAAAAATTGGCAACAAAAAATCATTTCAGAACTTTGGGAAAAAACCATTATTCTTTATCTTCAGTTTTCTTGCTTTCAAACTAAGACTTAAATCGTTTGAGTGGAAAAGAACGAGTTCATCAATTTCTACTTCTGGTATGTTTAGAATTTCAATTTCTCCAAGAATTGTCAAACATTCAATTTTCCTTGGTAGTTTTACTTTTTGTGCACTATAATTCATAATTCCAAATCCTGACAACTCGATCCTTTTTAAAAAGTGGTATTGGCTTAAATCAACAGTTGAGCTTATTTGAATTGATATTTCGGAAATGTGAGGTGGTATCTTAACATTATTAATAATATTTGTTTTAAAATAGTATAAAGAAGATAGTTTTTCAAGAACATTTTGAATGATAGGGGTAATCACTTTGTTTGACTCAGTGAGCGACATAAATGAAATTGTTAGTTTTTTCAAATTCGTTAATTTGCCAATTTCCAATAGTTGGTGACTATTTTTGATATTAACTACGGTAAGAGAACTTAAGTTGATTGGAAAATGAATTGCATCTATTTGTTTCCGACTCATTGTAATGTGCATCTCTTCACAGTTATCGAAATGAAGTAACATATTTGATTCCAAAACCAATCCATGTCTTGATTCTATTTCCAAATATTTAATGTTTCCAAATGGGTTGTGGTCTATTCCCCTTTTATCTTTTTGTTGTTTCAAAAAATTAACAATATTAAATGAATCAAGTAAACATAACTTTGTCACGGTGTGGGGAAGACAATCCATTTCATTTATTCTTTCGATTTCTTTTAGATTTGTTAATCCTTCGATCAGTATATTACTTTTTAAAGTTTCAATTCCAAAATGGTCTCCAATAACTGATTCCAATAATTCACAATGCCTTAAATCACAATTTCCCAATACCTTACATTGTAAAAATGCTGTTAAATCATATATTTCATTAATTTTTTGTTCTTGAAATAATCTAATCGGATTTAACGGGACAATACAGTCCCTAAAATCCACTTCTTCATTGGAACCACACAACACAACAGTAGCAAATTTTTTAAGTTCACCCATAATTTCAAAGTCTCTGAGAATATAAAAAATGAATTGTCTTATATTTTTATAATCTTTTAACTCTTTTAGCCTAAAAGCGTTGAAGGTTCTAATAATCAATTTATCTAATATAATGTCTTTACTTTCCAGAGACATATTTATATTTAAATCCCCTTGAATTCTCAGCACTCTAACGTTTTTGAAATAATGCATATAAATTTCGGTTGTTGGGCAACTAATTTTTAGTTCAATTACTTTATCCCTTATTTCTTCTTCTATACACCAAGGTTTTATTGTATCAGTATACTCCAATTTTATCTGACAAATTTTTTTGGTTACTTCCATTACTTTGGTTAAATCCAACAAATTGCAACTAATTGTTTCCAATTGCGGAAAAATTTCAAAAATATTCGGGGGAATAATGCTTTCAAAAGAAACGTCTTCTTCGTCTTTCAATTTCAATGGGCTGAAAAATCTAATCATCTCTGTGGCTTCTTGGCATTTCGTGTTTACACATTTAAATTTAATGATTGATTCAATTGAATGTAGATAAAGTACTACATTTGCTAAGTAACAAGCCTCAAGTTGTGGCATGGAACTGAAAACAAAGATTTTCATTCAATTCTTTTTAAAAGTCTTAATCAGTGCTGTTTGGCCAAGAGAAATATAAATATGGTATAAAAAACACAAAATGGAACTAAAAAAAAAACATCAAAAAAATAAAATAAACTTTTGATATTTTAAATTATTTCGAAAATAATAAAACTTTACCACAAAAACTTTAAAATCAAATGAGCACAAACGGAAGACGCCGAAGAAGAAATTCTTCATATACTCCATTTTCTCAAAGGAGTCAAAGTAAAAAAATATTCGAAGAATATCTTCCCGAAGAAACAATTCATGACCATCAGAAACATTTTAAGTTTGCTAAAATATTACTGTCTGGCAGATGATTTTTTGAAAAGAAAAGAAAATAATAAATAGGGGTTTTTGTGAGAAATGTTTAAATAACCAGTTAAGAAGAATTTTAGTCGATATTCGGTTTGTTGCCAATTTTTCATTTCTTATTGGTTATTAATCATCAGTTTGCCAGATGAAGAATGGAATCAAAGAATTCAAATTTGTCAACAACTCGAACAATTGTTGAAAGAAAACTATCCACAGTATGGATTCGCCCTTCATATGTATGGTTCGACTTTTAGTGGGTTGTGTTTAAAGGGAGGGGATTTAGATTTATCTCTTTTGTCCCAATTCCCTGTCGAAATATATGTTTTTCCATTGATTGCCAAATTACTAACTGAAAATGGATATTTGGAAGTTAAATGTATTGAAACAGCAAAAGTTCCTGTTATTAAATTTCGTGATCCAGTTTCGAAAATTCATTGCGATCTGAGTTTAAACCAAGTTTTTGGAATTTTTAATTCTGAATATTTCTTACTCGCAACTGAAATAAACCCTTTGTTGGTTCATGTCACATTAATATTGAAATATTGGTTGAAACAACGTGATTTGAACTGTCCATTCAATGGAACAATTTCTTCATGTACTTTGGTTACACTAAGTTTGTTTTTTTTTTGAATTGGATATTGCAAAATAACTAACTCATCAAGTCCTTTACTTTTTTAAACAGAATGAACCACCATTATTTCCATTGACCTGTGTTCACACACTGAATAAAAACATGAACCCAGTGTTTTTCAGTGATTCAAAAAAAATTTCATTGAACGTTCTATCAAAGTTTTCTCTTGGATGGTTGGTTTACAAATTCTTCGTTTTCTATTCTGAATTTGACTTCGAACAACCAATTTCTTTATTACCATGTGATAATATATTTATTATTCCCGCAGTTATGACCGTTCTTGATCCCATTAACCTCCAAAATAATTTGTCGTGCGTTGTCACTCATGACGGAAAACAATTATTTATTGACGAACTAAAACGAGCCCGCCAAATACTTGAGGAAACTTCTAATTTTGCCATGGCGGCAGAAAAGAAATAAATTGTATATTGAATATGTTGGGATCATTTCGTTTATTTGTTTTTTTTTGAAGAGTCCACATTTTTCGTTTTTGGAGTGAAATTTATGGAATTTTTTGGTAAAAAGGAGGAACTGAACTATTTAAGGTATTGCTTTAATGGCACTGAGATACAAATGTATTGTTTTAGACCATGACGATACCACTATCGACAGTACTCCAAAAGTGCACTACATGTCATATGTGAATTTTATGAAGAGATGTCGCCCAAGCCAAGAAATTATAAGTTTGGAAGAATGGTATAACTGGTTGTGGGACAACAATACAAGTCAATTTCTAGTTGAAGTATTGAAGTTAAGTAAAGAAGAAATGAAAGAGATATCGGTGGAGTGGATGGAATGTTTTAAAGAAAACAAACCAAAAATGTTTGAAGGGTTGTGGGAATTTTTAGTCGAGTTTAAGAGAAGAGGAGGTATTCTATGTATTTGTTCTCATGGAGAAAACTGGGTTATTAAGGATTTCTACGAAAAATACAATGAGGGAACATTAGCCCCTGATGCGATTTATGGCTTTGACAAGAATCACCCTGAGCTATGCAAACCTTTTTCTTTTCCAGTTGATGACATCCTTCTGAAGTTCAACATTCAAAAGAAAGACATTGTTGTGATTGATGATCTGTATCATGGATTGGCAATGGCCCAAAATGCAGGAGTGGACAGTATTGGGACTCTCTATGGGGAGGGACATGACATGGTGAAAACAAAAATAAAAGAAGTATGTAAGAAGGTTGTTAATTCCGTGAATGAATTAAAGGAATATATATTCTATGAATTGGAGAATTAATTTACTTTTTAATATTTGGGTTGGTTGTGCAATAAAAATATGAAATCCAAAATAAATTACTTTTTCTTTTTTAGTGTGGAGACAATCAATAAGCCAAGACCAACAAGCTCTATCATTATCAAATCAAGCCAATCAAATATTGATAATTGTGTGAATAACGTTTTGACATTTAGTTGGCCTGGTTGACTACAAATAAAGAACATTGCACCAAATGCTTTTCCAGCTTGGAACGCAGTTATAACCAACAAACCAAATGGACCGTTTGTGAAATACGATTGGACCGCAGCTAAAGAAGGAAATATAAACGTGTCGAAGAGAATTAAAATACCATTTAAAATAAAGTTGTAAGTGTTAATTCCAATAAAACCGGCATTGAAGTGTATTTTGTTAAAATTTGGGCCATGGTTTGTATTGATGAACATGAAATAATTGATTGCACAAAATAGTATTGGCGTAAAGTTGAATGAACAACTCTTAATACAATAATAAAAAATGTCTAGTGAAAGCACAATTGGGGCATACTCAGATGGTAATAATACAGAAGTTATTAGCAATAAGCTGGTGTGGAATGCTTCTTTACTGTGGCACGAAAAGAATATTGAAGAGTAAATAATTAATGGATAATATGACTCTTTTGTATTGAAACAAACGATCAATACAAATGACTGAAGTAAATGCAATAACTTATACCACCCACTTGAGGTGACTAATTTAAAGGCGATATGAAAAACTATGAATAAATAAGATTCAGAACTGGAAGTCGTTAAATTTTTTCTTTCCAGTACTTTTTTAAATAATACAATTAATGCGAATAAACCAATGCCAATAACATATTTCGATTTGGCCAATCTTTGGAAGTGCAAAAGAAATCTGAATATTTGATTCTTTGCTCCAACAACTTTGGGTTTTTCATCAATTAGAGGACTTCCAACACTTTTCAACTCAATTTCTTCTCCATTTCTGTTCGGTAATTCCCCAGTTATTTTATCGGCACCTTCAGCGTCTTCCCAAGCAGAAACAAACTCATCCAACTTTTCTTCACTTGGTTCATTTTCATATAGTTCTTCACCATCCCTATCAACTGTTTCATCGCGACTTGTTGTACCAAACATTAAAACACAAACAACACTACAAATCATCAAAAATTGTATTGTTGTGGACATAATATCACTTTCTCCGTAAATAAAAGAAGTTCCATTTTGGCTTATTATCATGTAAATACCAAATAAAACAATCGACGCATATGAAAACAATGTGGGCCGAGTTTTTTGTAACAACTCATGGAGACAAGGAATTAATGATTTGTAAATTAAGAGAATGGAAAAGCAAAACACAAATGAACAAATCAAAGCATTTGCCACACTCGTTAGAGTAGAGGATATTATTAATAATAAACTTAAAACAATAGTGGACGAAATAATAATAAACACTTCTCTTACAGTTATTTCTAATTCCCCATTTAATGAAATCATTAAACAAATTATAAATACCATTAATCCACCGATCGCACCAAATATCATTAATGGCATTGAGTAAGTGGCGTTATCTTCGACATATTTCTTTTCTATTTCGTGTAATAAACTTTCATGTTTTTCAATTGAGGACATTAAAACTTCTTTGTTAAAGAAATTTTCAACTTCCTCTCTAATGACGCCTTTTAGTTTTGTTTGTACATCCTTTAGCCATGATATAGATTTGAAATTCGCACTTTCAAATGATTTTAAATAACGTACAATTTGATTTGATGTTACATTCAATGCGTTAACGTAGTCATGAATTTGGGTAATGTCATTTTCGTCAACAAGAAACACAGATCGAATTGGGGTTCCTAAGTTTGAAAAAGGGATTGGAACTCCAATGGCCAACGCCATTGTCGGGACAATATCAATTTGCATTAATTTATCACTATTTCTATATCTTTTTCCCAACCCAAATGGGGAATGTAACAACAACGCTGCGTGAAGTTCTTCATAACTTCCTCCCCCATGATTACCATCATCAGTCATCCCATGATCCCCAGCAAGAATCAATAAAGAATCTTTGGGGTTATTTGCAAATAACTTGTAAGCAAATTCATCGCACCATTTCAATTTTTTTATAAATGGTTCGCCTGAAACTGAAAGATAGTAATGTCCGGTATGGTCCAACCCCAAGGGATGAAAAACAGTAACGTCATTCGCATTGTCCTTTATTTCCTTCTCATAATGTTTGTCGCATAAAATATCAGTGGAATCCCGATCTGCAACGTTGTTCGATTGAGAAGTAAATGTTTTGTACAGATATTTACCGAAAGTGGAGTCCCACATTCCGTCACCAACAACAACAAAACGTTTCTTTTGTTGAAACACTTGTTTCACAAATGAATCTTCGACAATTCCGCCTTGAGCCAAAGTATTTCCGGCTTCAATAAAAGAAGGAACAACACCAGTGAAGAGAGCTTTTAATCGTTGAGCCGTGGTCGTGGGATAATGGGCAACAAAATGGAATCTTTGGGTGTTGTTGCTGTTGCCCAAAGTTCTCATACGTGGCATATGGCCAAGTCCCTGTTTGTTTTCAGTTGAAAAAGCCGAGTCATAGCGAAGTGCATCTAAAAACCCATAAACAATCCTTTTAAATTTAGGTTTCGACCAACAAGTTAAAGAATAATGATTTGAGTACAGAGTGTTTGTCATAAGTGGGTCATTGCACATAGAAGTGTCTGGGACAGAGATGGATACTTTGAAAAAACCAAAAGCAAATAATAATAATGAAGACAATGAAATGATGAAAATGATAAGGTAAGAACAGCATAACTTCATTTCTCCCAACAATAAAGGAAGCAAGTTCCTTTTCAATTTCAGCAAAGAATTCGATTCGTTTTTGAAAAAAATTAAAAGAAAAAAAGGACGAAACAAATTAGAAATTTTTCAATGAATTTTCATTTTTTTTTTCGAAAATATTTGTTGGAATGACAAATCAATTTTTACTTTTTTTCAGTTGACTGGCAACTCCAAATTTTATTAATTGATGGCACTTCAATACCAACATCCTTATTTCAATTTTATGGCTTTGGACTATAGCGTTAAAAAGAAATTACCAATTACTCAAATTGTTTCAATTCATGACGATTTATCAAATAGAACTACAATGAAGGGAGAATTATTATTAAGAAATGGTTTGTTGAATCCACCATGTCATTAAGTTAAAATAATAACATTATTAGAGTTAACAAAACAATGGTATAACTTTTATGTTAAAATCACATCTCCATATATATTGATATTTGAATCAGAAGAAGTTTGTATTTTTCATTAAAAAAACATTTTGATGTTGTGGTGATGTATTTTTTTATAAAGTTCTTTTCGCCAATTACCGAAAATAAATAACTTATTCCAAATAGAAAATGCATAATTTAGAGTATTATGCTATTGTAAACATTTGTGATTCCACTCTGAGTATTAGAGAGTCCAAAATGCCCGGATTTTGTTTTAAAATTGAATCAACAAAAAAGGCCCTATGTTATAAATATGGCATTTCCGGAGAAACACTTTCGAAACATAATGAATCAATTCTTGTTTTTAGACACGAAAACGTTACTCAAGGAAAAGAGTGGTACGAAGAAATTCAAACGGCTATCTCCTTGGCTGTCTCAAAATACAAAAACCCTCAGCCACAAATTTCAAGAGAATCATCAGATAACTCGTTAAAATCAAAACCAAGTCTCCCTCCAAAACCAACCGAATTAAATAAATCCAATAGAAATTCGTTGGGCGAAGCAGACCAGAAAGAAATAATAAAATTAACTCAATCAAAAAGTACTTCCCAATTAAAAACACTCACTCCGGAAGAATGTGCATCTTTAAGTAGTTCCCAAAAACAAATAAAACAAGAAGGAGAAGTTAAAGAGGTTGTTGACAATAAAGTGAAAGATGGTCAGAGTGATAAATCACTCTATGTTCCCGCTCAAAATGATTTAAAAGAATTCTTTGACGCCACTGAGGAAGGCAAATCTATTATTTGGGACTTATTAAAACAAGTAAGACCTGGAATGGATCTTAGCAGAATTACATTCCCATCACATATTCTTGAACCACGCTCTTTCTTGGTTAAAACGACCGATTATTTTGCTCATATCCAATATTTCAAACCAATAAGTGAAGAGCAAGATCCAGGATTAAGAATGCTTGGGTTAGTGAAATGGTTGTTGAGTGGATTTTATTTAATGCCAACTGGAATAAAAAAACCATACAACCCAATCCTTGGAGAAACTTTTAGGACGATGTGGAACCATGAAGATGGAAGCCATTCATATTTACTTGGAGAACAAGTAAGTCATCACCCTCCTGTTTCTGCATTTTACGCAACAAATAGACAACAAGGATGGATGGGAAATGGGTATATTGAATTTTCAACAAAATTTAACGGACTGAGTGCCTCTATTATTCTTGGCGGTAAAATTGATATTTATTTCCTAAAATACAATGAACATTATACAATGACTTTCCCTGAGGCGCTTGCGAGTGGGTTTTTTGTTGGCCCAATGCTTTTGGAAATTGCTGGAAAATCGTTATTTGAATGCAAAGAAACAGGATATTCGGCTGAAGTTAATTTCAACGTGAAAGGAACATTTTCATCAGACAAATATCAAACTGTTGATGCGAAGATCACAAAGAATGGACAAGACGTATATAAAGTATGGGGAAATTATTACAAAGAATTGTATTACTGCGGTAAAGATAAAATTAAAAAGAGTTTATTAAAAATTGAAGATATTAGAGGTAAAAGTGTTCCTCGTTTAACTGTTGATTTGGATAAACAAGGAAAAATGGAAAGTGATAAGTTGTGGAGGAAGGTTACTGAGGCTATCTATAAAGGAGATCAAATTACTGCAACAGAAGAAAAATGTGTTTTAGAGGAGGAACAAAGGGCTGAAGTAAAAAGACATGAAGCAGAGGGGACTGTTCATGTCCCAAATTATTTCGTTAAAGACGAATATTTGGGATGGAAATATGTCGATTTTAATAATAAACCGTTTGACCCAATCCACGAATTAGAAGACTACGAAGAGGATTATCACATCAAAACATTATTAAAAGATCAAAATGAAAACAACGAGGAAAAAGAAAATATTGATCAACAAGAACTCATCATAAAGGAGGAGTTATTAACTAAAAAAGACGATTTTCGTAGTGAAAATAATTTCATTCTGCAAAGCACCCCAGCAATTTCACCAATCCAATTCGAACCAATTAAAATTGAAGAAATACAACAGGAGTTATCCAAAATGGAAAATAGAATTAAGACAATGGTCATAGACCAAAATAATAAAACTTCGGCAAATATAAAACAATTGAAGAAGTTTATTGCGATAGCAATAATCATTAACATTGTTTTATTGGCTCTTATTGTGAAAACAATGATTAATTAAAAAATTATTATCTTTTTTGTTTAAACAATCACTCTATTTTAAATTGATTCGTTAAAAACCCAATCAGCGAAAGAACTTGGAACTTTTTTATTCGAATTAACATGACACAGTTAGAACCATTTTATTTAGCAAATGTAATATTATACTTAGATGTTATGGAAACAATTATTAAGTTAATCCAAGTCAATAAGAAATGCCAAGAAGCTTCAAAGATAATTAGATATTATAGTCCTAAAAAATTGTATGAAAGTGATGAGGGCTATTACTCCAATTACGTCATAATAAAAAATCTATTCAATGTATTTCCCAATATAGAAACAATCCAATGTGATTATAAAGACATCAAAAGTAATTTGGAATTATTCAAAAAAGTAAGTCAAATTGAATTGAATTGTTTCGGTTTAACAATAATTGATTTACAACAAGACATTAAAAGTAAAATCATTAAATTGGAACTCGATGAATGTTCATTAAAAAGTATTCGATTAAGCGAATTTATAAAAGTTAAAAGAGTTTTTATCATTGCTTGGGATGCAGAAGGTCTAAAGGATTTTCTTGCAGACTACCGTTTGTATCAGTTGATAATTACTGTGGAGGATAATCAAGATTTAAATTGTTTGAAAGAATGTAAGAATATCGAAAACAAAACAGTCAAAATTCAAAGTGTCATTTCAAAAGAAAGGTATCATGAATTAAAATCATTCACAGACGTATTTACTAAATTTCCGATTAATGGAATTGATGTAAAAGAAACTTATGGTGGATTTGTGCTGGTTTGGCTGTCGGGTAAATTTGACATTGAGAAAATGTACAATCTTTCATTATTCACCAAATGCTATGTCTTTGAGGATTGTGACCTAAGGAATTGTGAGTTATTAGAAGATGTAGGGATTATTAGAGATTGTATAAAAAAGCCTTCAATCCAATTAGAAGGATTAACCCATTTGAAAAAAATACTTAACATAAATAAAGTTGATTGTCTTCCAGCAAATGTTACAATGTTGGGATTCAACTCATCATTTGATTACAAAGAATTATTGAAAAATGATGTAAATTGTTTCGTTAACATTAAAAAAGTTAAATTTACAATTGAATGTAACGCGAGAAACGTTGACCCAACATTGTTATTGAATTTTAATAATTGTAACACAATTAATTTGATAGACAGCGATCGTTTAAATGAAACACTCTTATTTCCACCAGGAATTGAGAAATTAGATGTTTATTGTTTTAGTGAACATCAAATAAACGAAATCACCAAATTAACAAAATTGAAGAAGTTAACAATATTTTTCAATTCCAAAAATAATCCCCAAAAAATCCAAGCGATGTTCGACAATTTAAAAAAGTTAGAATCCCTAAAAACAAGTTCTTTAGATGGAATAAGTTTACCCATATCTTTAACGATGTTGGATTTGGAAGTAACAATGGATACTGATTTGAATCGATACACAAATTTAAAAGAAATCAATGCACTCTTCTACGGTGAAGAAGTTAAACAAATAAAATTACCAAATAAATTGGATAGAGTTTGTATTTGTGGAGATGTTCTTGTGGTGAATTCGAGTGAAGTTGAAATTCAGAAACTCACTCTTATCAACGCCCCACTGCAAAGTGATTGGAAGAGAATTGGTGTTCTTGTCAAAAAGTAAGTCAAAAGATAATTTTGTTTTTCTTTTTGAGTTTTAACTCCCAACGAATTTTTTTTTTAACTCCCAACAACAAAAACTCCACTTTCAAATTTTTCCGAAAAACCCAATTTCACATAATTTCATAAAAATAAGGTTGAACCAGCAAAAAGTTGTGGTATTTTTACTCTTCAAACTAACCTAACAAAGTAAAGATTCAAAAAACGGTATTTAGATAATTCAATAAGATCTACATATAACAAATCATGGGCACCGAGACACCAGAAGACTTATTCAACATTTTTGATGTTTCACCTGACCCAAACGAGGATTCGGTTACCCACATTAACGAAAAAGAGGCAACGGGGAGTGTCTCTGTAATTTATATGTTTAGGTATTGCAACAAAATAGAAATTGTTTTATTGTTAATCGGACTTTTCAGTTCAATTGGAAACGGGATAATGCAGCCTTGGATTATAGTTTTTTGGGGAAACATTGTTGATAATTTTTCTAAACCAATCATTTCGAACGATTTGCCACATGATGAAATAAACCACCTCATTTTTAACAGCGCTTTCAAGTCAACTGGGACCGTCGTCTTAAAAATGTTGTTATTTGGGTTAAGCGCCATGCTTGCTGGTTTTTTAAAAACTTTTTGTTTCTTTGTATTAAGTCAGAGACAAGGTATTAAATTAAGAAAACTGTATTTCAAGTCACTACTAAGACAAGACGCATCTTGGTATGACAATCAAAAAAGCGGTGAATTGACATCAAGGATTTCCATGGATATAAAAAACTTTCAAGATGGATTGAGCTTTAGATTTGGAACAATTTTCCAAACAGTCGCCCACGTTACGACTGGTTATATTATTAGTTTCGTAATTTCTTGGGACTTAGCACTAATTATCCTTGCCACTACCCCATTTTCATGTTTCTCGATGGTAATATTTGGGAAATTAATGACGAGATATACCATAAAAGGCATGGGTTTTTTTGGGGAGTCTAATGTTATTGCCGAGGAAACACTTGGGAATATTAGGACAATAAAGTCTCTTAATCTAGAACAAGAACAATGTAATAATTATGGCAACAAGATGCGGTTTTATGATAAGTACAAATCTCTCAGTGGTCATTTTTTAGGGATTGGTCTTGGCGTTATGTTGTTCTTTAATATTTCTTCTTTCGCTTTGGGATTTTGGTATGGAAATCTAATTGTCCGAGAAAAAGGAGGAAGCAAAGAAGTAACCGCAGGGAATGTAATGACTGTTTTCTTTATTACCGTCATGTCCTCTCAAGTATTATCTCAAATTTCAACTCCTTTTAACATTGTTTCGAGTGCGAAAATGTCGGCTTTTAGGTTATTCAATACAATCAAGAGAATACCTGATATTGACTCACGATCTAGTGATGGTTTGAAACCAGAAGTTTGTAAAGGGAGTATTGAATTTAAAAACATTTATTTTGAGTATCCAAAAAGAATTAATAAAAAAGTTGTGTCTGGTTTAGATTTGAAAATAGAACAAGGAAAAACCATAGCAATGGTTGGGGCGTCGGGATGTGGTAAATCAACGATCATTCAAATATTGCAAAGGATGTATGATCCTTTGAGTGGAAGTGTTGAGATAGATGGTGTCAATATCAAAGAATTGAACGTTCAATGGTTAAGAAATCAAATTGGTTTGGTTGGCCAAGAACCCGTTTTGTTTGTTGGAACAATCAAAGAAAATATTCAATTGGGCTCAATCGAGAGAATTCATCCTACTGAGGAAGAAATAATTGAATGTTCAAAAATGGCAAATGCACATGAATTCATTTCCTCCATGCCAGAAGGATATAACACAATGGTTGGGGACAGAGGAAGTCAAATATCAGGTGGCCAAAAACAAAGAATAGCAATTGCGAGGGCTTTGATTAGAAATCCAAAGATATTGTTGTTGGACGAAGCCACTTCTGCATTAGACTCCGAATCAGAAAAGATTGTTCAAGATGCGTTGGATAGGGCAAGACAAGGAAGAACCACAATCATCATTGCACACAGACTATCCACAATCAAAAATGCTGATGAAATCTGTGTCATTGAAAAAGGACAATTAGTGGAACATGGAACTCATGACCAACTGTTAGAAAGTGGAAAGTATTATTACAACCTTGTAATGAAACAAATTTCAAATTAAATGATTGTTTATAAAATATTATTGGGGTTGGAAAGAGGAATTA
This sequence comes from Entamoeba moshkovskii, assembly GCA_002914575.1. NCBI lineage: Eukaryota > Evosea > Mastigamoebida > Endamoebidae > Entamoeba > Entamoeba moshkovskii. The sequence continues at coordinate 22,501 of NWBR01000220.1, forward strand.
TTTTAACTTTAGAGTTGTTTTGTAAAAATAAATTTGGAAGAAATCAATTATTTTCTCCGAAATTATAACTCCATAAATTGTTTACAGCTTACCCCAATTCGATGAGGCAGGAACGTATACCATCACACCCCAAAGAATGACAACTGTTTGTTGTGTAAGAATTATAATTGACTTAACCCCATAGAGTGTTGAAAAGAAAACACTTTTAATTGTAAAAATAATAAAAAGTTAGGGTTTATTGCTTTCGGTTAATCAGAAGTCAACCAAACCCCTCTGACTTGACACCAACCCGAAAAAGATCTTTCGATTGAAGCGAACTTATTCCACGAAACAAGAAATGTTTTCCTCAAAAACTAAAAAGTCATAATAAAAGAACTAAATAAACAAACCGAAAGAATTGGAAGTTTTGTCAGGGCAATAAATTTTGTTTTTTTATTAACGAAAAGGTGAAAACAAGCACATTTTACCAGAAACTAAACAAAATCAAAGAAAAACTATATTAAAACTATCCGATTAGTTCAATAGGAAAACAAAAAGTGGGAGAAAGGGAAGACAAGAAAAAGTAACATTTTGCTCTTTCCAAAGATTTGAAAATGTTAAATAAAAGTTGGGAGAACTTTTAAAATTAAGAAGACGTGAGAAATGGGCAATGAGCAAACAAAAAAGAAAAATATGAAAAAAGGATCTCTTGGGGATTTGTCGAAGAAGGATTACAGCCATGAAGTTCGGTTTTATTCCGAATCGCCAAGAACGGGAGCTTTAACCCCCGCTTCCCCGAGAACCCCAAGAACAAACGATTCCAAAGAGGATTCCTGCAAAAGACAAAAAACTCCTAAACTGATTATGTCAAGAAATCCCTCTTCGAAACAGCAAAACCAACAAAAATCACCAAGAACTTCACCTGGCCTATCCAATGAAAATCTCCCTTTACAATCACTCGCCTCTTTAAAATCCAAATCCACTTTGAATCTTAATTTGTTGGGAGTCAATCAGGACAACGATTTGCCAAAGAGATCGGCCGTAACGCCAAGAATCGAACCTTCTGCAAAATTGGGCACTCCAAGAGACCAAAAGAAAGAATTAAATGACACAAAATCATTTAAACACCGATCAATGCAAGTTTTTCCAATGTTATTCCAATCGCGAAGAGCCCCAAAAAGGCGTGAAACACGAGATACATCAAATTTGTATTCAACAAGCCCAAGTGATCTATCTCCACTCACCGAATATATAAATGAACAAATCCATTTGGTTACTAAAATGATTCAATCCCAATTTCATGTTCGTTCATATCACGTTCTTTATGATTCGACATATGATGAATTGTCATCTCGAGCCTTTAATTCAAAAGTGTGTTGCAAGAAAAACATTTTTGCCATTGTGACAACAAAAGAAGGGCCAGTTCTTGGGTTTTTCCAAGAAAATTTTATTCCATTCCCCCCAAAGTTTCAATGCCTCAAAACAAGAACCGACAATTTCAAGGTGTTTGGTTTCGGTGATCAATTTGTTGATGTCATTCATAAAAGCGATCCAAAAGATGACATTGGAGTTGTTTTATATCCAAACAAGGAAACAAGCTTTATTTTTACTTGTCATGGAGCATTTTGGATTCTTTCCGATGGTAAAGTATATATCCAACAAAACATTTCTAGCTCATACGAGATCGACCCTTTGTGTAAAAATCCGTTGCTTCATTATAAAATGCAGAAATTTTTGGTTCTTGACACCTTAATTGTATTTGAGTGGAATTAATTTGTCTTCAAAAAATGTCATTAGAATATAATTCGAAAGTGTTTTTTTGTTGTCGTTCATCAAATTTTAATTGATGAAAAAATAGTGAATTATTTGTAGTTAATGGTGTGAGTTACAACAATGCCATCATAACATATTGGACAATAAACTCGGTCCAAGTAATTTTTTGCTGTTGACTCATACAAAGGATTTTTGCATTCATAACACCTAAAATGGTCTGCGTGCCATTTTTTACCACACGCAACAATTACGGTCGAATCGGATCTGTCTAACATCTCCCCACAAAAACCACATTTATATCCCAACAATTTGTATTTGTGTTCATGACAATATAAAGTATTGTTGTTGCAATAAAAATTCTCATCCAATGGGATTCCACAAACACTACAAACAAAACATCCCTCATGGAATTTTTTTTCTCCAACCCGCTTATACTTCCCTTCAATGGCATGCCCACAAACGTGACATACCAATCCTTCTGAATCCGTAAAACATTTTTGGCAATAAACACAACTATCTTTCTCATATGTTCTTTCTCCATTGAAAGAAATCCCGCAAGAATCGCAAACAAAACAACCAGGATGGTATTTTTTTCCTTTAAAGTCAATAACTTGTCCGAAAATATCTTTACTGCACTTAACACACTTCTGAACTTTGCACATCCCCATCGCAGTGGCACATCCAATGCAATATGGATTTTTTCTTATTTCTTGATACTCGCTATTATTTAATAATTCTCCACACCCCTTACAAGTGAAATGTGAAGGGTGATATGTTTTACCACATGCGCTGATAATTGTTCCTTCCTCAATTGGTTTTTTACACTGGAAACATACAACACTCATCCCCTCAGATTTTTGAATTTTTTAGTTCTTTCAAATCATTTATTTTTAAAATTCCTAAAAAAACATTTATTTTTAGGTACTATTTTAATTATCATAACCTATTATTTTTATTATTTTCTCCAAATTATATTTAATAATTAATAAAACTAGCTTTAATAAGGGTTTTTTCTGATGAAATGAGGGGTATTTAAGCAATCTGTTTTTTTTGTGTTCTTTGGAATTAAAGCAGGTCTCCACAGATTAACACGTTGAGTGTTTTATCTACTAGGACTTTGCGAGAGAAAGACAAGTTTTAAACTCACGCATATTATCTGGTATTCGTGTTAATAGGGCTTGGAAATAATCATTCATTTTGAAAGACACTTTTCCTTTTCTTTAAAAATATGTTTTTAATAACACAAATAAAATAAAAATGGTTTCTGCTGAGATGTGGTAATAAGAACAAACAATTACACTTTTTGCACATTTGTAAAGGTTCAAAAATTGAAAAATAAATCTCAGTTTCAATCAGCCATGTCAAAGTTGAGATTAGATCTTCCTTCATTGCTTACGGTATTTCTAAATCTTAATGAAAACGAAATGTTTCATTTCATTTTGATCAGCAGAAAGTGTTTTGATGTATCCCAGAGTTGTTTAATTAATCCTTGCAAGCTGAACAGAAAAGTCTTAAAACTACTACAAAATCTTCAAACACTCAATGTGGGTGTTGGAACTCTTGAAAGGATCGGACAAGTTTCTGAAAAAGAAAAAGAAATCTTTAAATCTCACCCTTTTGTTTGGAGGATTTCGATCAACTCGAATGATGATGATCATAAACGGGATATTTGGGATATCGTTGATTTCAAAAAAATCAGAAAACTTGTTGTTGCAAGTTCGAGAATTCCGGAAGTTATTTCCGAAAATATCGAGGATATGGATGAGTTGGTTGAACTCAGAATACTTGCTGAATTTGTTCCCATATTGTACAAACAAATCCAACAACTAACAATAAAGAAACTGGTCATTTACCTCTATCAAAAATGCGAAGTTAATTACCAGTTGTTACTCGACCATCCAACTTGTAAAAATGTTATTCTTTATTCCATTTTTGAAAAAGATGTTGTCCAAATAAAACAATACTATCCTTCAATAATTGTTGTTTTCCAACCCAATTACCTTCCGATATCCTTTGAGCTTTCTCAATTCTTGATCGAAAGGAAAATATATTTGTCTTTTGGGTTTGTGAGAATTGATTCCTCCGAGTTGGAAACAAGTCGAATTCCTGACATTCAAAAATTGTACCTTCCTGGACTTAATATTTCTGACTGCCAACCCCTTACAATCATTCCTCCAACACACCACCTAGAGATAGACACTTATTTTCCGGATGTTGTCAGCGAAATGGAATCTTTGAGGAAGTTTGTATTTTTTGAGAAATTAGGGTATTTCCCAAATCATTATGACTTTTCAAAACTGACACAACTCACTTCCTTGACACTCTACGGTAATTACCAAAGAAAAAGAAAAATATTTCTTCCTTCGAGCATTAAGGTTTTGGAATCCAGCTGTTTCCTCGATACAACAAAAAACGTTGTTGTGAACAAAAAGAAAGGGTTGCAACAAATGAGCCTTGACAAATTGTTTCTTAAGGAATGTGCTGTATCGAAAATTGGATTGGTCAGAGAAGAACTGGTTCTAATTGATTGTTCAACCGAAAAAGTAATAAACGCAACTTCAGTTAAAAAATTGCGGTTATCCAACTGCCCTGTAAAAGCCGTTATTGTTTCTCCAAATTGTTTGCAAATGAATATCGATTGTCCTTCCCTGAGGTCTATAGAAACGAAGTCCAACTAATGATTTATAGTTCACTGGAAACTTTTGTAATTTCAATTTTTTTGTTTGTTGTTCGGCGAAATTTTGAAAAATTAAATTGAAAATAAACAAAAAGCGCCAACAGAGCAATTGTTGTCCATGCTGAATCTTTAAAATTTCACACATGCAACCAAATTCCAAAATCCCACCAGAATTAATTGATGATGTCGCCAATTTTCTTGATCAAGAAACATATGAAGATTGTAAAAGTTACCTTATTAAACATTACAAGTTGATTGACAGAAAAGTAGCTGATGGGTTATTTGAAGATTCTTTGTTGACTTTTGTTCAATATCCCCCTCAATTTGGGGCTCGTATGGTAAGATGTTCTCAAATATTAACATATTTATGCGATATTAGGGAAGCAACCCAAGGACAACAAGACATCTCCCTTTTCTTCCATAGATTACTTGGACCAGACCCAAGTTTCAAAAAAGGATTTGAGGATCATTGCAAAATGTTGTGTGAAAAAATGACACAAAGCGCCGCCAGAATTAAGAAGAACATGGAGGAAGAAGAAAAAACAAAGAAAGAAGAAAAACAGGATTAACGTCTCTCTTTTTAATTTACTTGGTTCTTTTTTAGGCGTTGTTTCAAAACTTTAACTCGCCCACACTTATAAACCACTCAATTAAATGACTTCAAACACGGAAACAGCAGCCCCAATTGGGATCGTTGTCAGTGGCAATAATACTTCCTTGGAAAATGAATAAATCATAAGGTATGTCACATCTGGTTGGGCTGAATCCGAAACCAAAAGAATAATTTCATTTTCATGGTATGGAACAAATTTGGCAGCTTCAATCCTTTGGGTTTTGGTTATTGGAACGGTAAAACTAAGTACCTTGTTGTATTCAACGTCTGTAACGATAATCTCATTGCATCCATACCCAGAAATGGCATCACTAACGCAACAGTCAAATGGAATAAACACAAAGGAATAATCAAAACGGGAATATAGAATACTTCCAAATTCTATTGAACCACATTGCAGTGATTCGGTTGATTTTTTTAAAACTTCAGTCCAATCGCCCCATCTCACTCTAAATTCGTTGTCCAATGCGGCTATTACATTGTTTTTAGCGATAATGTGTATTACCGAATCCTTTACAAACCCGAGTCTAATGTTCATAGGAAGTTGTTCATCAGTTTCATTGGCTGGGAGTATGTGTCTTGGAATTAAAGAAGAATATTGTAATTTCGGTCCTTCATGGTTTTGGCTGTGTAATTCAAAAATAATACCAGTGTTGGAATCAAGCCCATATAGTTTTTCACCGAAGTTCACTAGTTCATGAAAAGTAATGTCGGTGGCAATTGGGGAGGACACAGCGGTTGTATCAAATGGTTGAGAAATATCGTAGGTGTTATCACTCTTTCGAGTTATTGTTACTCCGAAAGATTTCGAGCCAATTTTACTGTTGGAGTTTGTAAGACATAAAATAGTGAAGTTGTTGCTGTTGGAATGCTTTAAATAATTTTTTTGGGAGCTGTAATAGTATTTTTCTGGTGATTTTTCGAACAATGGGTATAGGGGCAATACCAATATTGCCGCTAAAATAATCAAAAAACAACCAACAAAGACAAAGACAATCTTCATTTGAACCATTTGACAGTTTTTCATTTTTTTTATTATCTCAAAACCGTATTATAATATTATAATAAAATGCTTATAATTAATTCTTTTCCCAATTCTAAAAAATGCGATAAATGACAATAAAACCAAACAAAATCACTTTTTGAAGAATTTTCTTTTTTTGCCAGAAAAATTCAAAGAACTTTTTTTTTAAACAACAAGTTTAAAAGATGTCTGTTTGTTTGAGTGATGTTGTAAATGTTACTGTTCATGAAAGCATGTGCCCCCCATCTGAAGATAACTTAAATGGTGTCTCTTATATTGTTTCCAAAGTTCAAGGAGCATCAAGAGCTTTAAGAATTCAACTCGCAAATAAAATGAAGTTATACTTGAATAAGTTGATTTCCGAAGAAGAAGTATTAAATTGCTTGTATTTGACACAGTATGTTGTGATGAAACAACCATCGTTTAGGCCACAAGTTACAGACATTGATTTCATTGCATTAATGGAAGTATTATGCAAGAAAAAAGTTTGTTTCAGCTGATTATTTACAATTAAAAAAGTGTTTATTCTCATAATATTTAAGAATGGTAAAGTTCAGTCGAAGGTACATGAAATTTTGGAGGAATGGGCCGCAGAATATCCGAATGAATTAAGTGAATACAATGTATTATATTTGAAATATGTTAATGAAGGAATAATCAAATTATCTTCAAAACCAAAAAAATTGTTCGATTTGCCAAAAGAAATTGTTTCGCTGGCTCCTCCAATGGAGCATTGTCTCAGAGAAATCCAAGAGGCACTTGAAGACAATGGGAAACACAATGTTCAAAAGTTATATGAAAGTTCAACAAAACTTAATAGTAAAATGATTAGTCTTATCGCCAAATACCGAAGTAACGGCCAATATGACCAAAACCAATTGGGTGATGTTGAAGAATTCTCAAAAAAATTCGGTGATTCAGTTCAACTGTTGGCAGACAAAATAAATCAGGAAATCGCACTTCAAAGTATTATTCATTCGAGTTTTGTTACAACACATTCAGTTTTAGATAATGAAAACAGAGGAATCCCAATTAAGTCAAAAAAGATATCAAAAGATTCTTCTTCATTACATTCTAAGTTTTCCCTTCAGCTACAGCCACCCCCTTCGAAAGGAATACCTTTGAAGTTTGTTTTTATTAGTGTTGTGCGGTGCACACTCACATTTATTTAGATCACGGCACGCCATATCTCCAAATCCAATACACCAATCGAAACATGTAAGTTCATATCAACACCCTTCAATTATTGGGAGAGGTTCAATTTTCGAGTATTCTGATGACCACTCCCTAGATTTTGACAGTTCAACGGAAACCCCCATGGAAAATACTACTAAAGCCGACAAAGTTGTTTCAAGTTCCAATGTGTTTGAACAAATAGATTTTGACGAACAAACGTCTTTGTTATGAATTGGAAATGTTAAAATGAATCTTTTTTAGAACATACCTTTTACCAAACAAGCATCACAAACCATTTGGAAAGAATTAAAACAAAAAAATGAATTTAGAAAAGAACACAATCACCTCCTTTTGCCTTCTTCGTTTTAACTTTCTTTTCTTTACACCTTCCACTTACTGCTTCTCTTTCAAGTTTAACTTCTTCGCCGTCCACAGTTTCGGGCACAAACCCTTCGATTCCTTTCTTTTTATCTTTTTTGAATGAAAGTGAAGACCTCAGACCCCGAGACTTCTCTGCTTTGCTTTGTTTTGATGGTGATTTTGAGGATTCAGTAATGGTTGAGTCAACTAATGTCGATAGAGATTTTTTGGGTCTGGCCTGTTCTTGTTTCCCATTCATTTTTGTTGGGGTCGAGGTGGGGGTAGTTGGTGATGAATTAACGGGGCCGAAACTTATTGATTTAGATGCTTTTGTTTTTTGTTGTGTAATTAAACCACCAGAAGGAACTGAAGAATTCTTTTGTAAATCTTTATGTCTTTCTGTTACGACTTGTCGTCTTCTTGCTGAGGGGTTTTGAATTGACGGATCGATAACATCCTCCTTTTCTTCAATTTTCTGTTTAACTGCGTCTGCTATTCTTGGAGATCCATTGGGGGACTTTAATTTATTGTCATTTGCGGGTGGAACAACCATAATCCCTATGTTTGACTTTTTGTTCTTCTTTGCCAAACGGGCGGCCTTTTCTCTTTGATACCTCTCCATGTCCTCTTTTGCTTTCTTGTTTCTTTCAGCCTCCGCTTCAAGCCTTTTCCTTTCGAAATCCTCCCTTCGTTGTCTTTCCTCTTCCTCCTTCCTTTTTAACTCTTCCTCTTCTTTGCGTTTTCTTTCTTTCTCTTTTTCTTCTCTTCTGATTCTTTCTTGTTCAATCCTTTTCTTTTCTTCCTCCACAGCCTTATTCTTTTCTTCTTCTCTTTTCCTTACTTCTTCTTCTTTACGCTTTTGTTCTTCCTCAAGTCTCTTTCTCTCTTCTTCAAGCCTTTTCTTTTCTGCTTCTAATTTTTTATGTTCTTCTTCTATTCTCTTGTTTTCTTCCTCTTTTTTGATTCTTTCCTCCTCTTCTCTCTTGAGTGTTTCCTCCTTTTCTCGTTGGATTCTTTCTTGCTCGGACCTACGTTCTTCTTCAATTCTCTTTCTTTCCTCTTCTTCTCTCTTTCTCTCTTCTTCAATCCTTTTCTTCTCTGCCTCAATTCTCTTCCTTTCTTCAAACAACTTTCTCGCAACATCTTCTTGTTGTTTCTTGTACTCCTCTTCCTTTCTCTTTCTTTCTTCCTCTTCCTTTCTCTTTTTTTCTTCTTCTTCTGCCAATTTGATTCTTTCTAACTCTGCTTTTCTTCTGGCCTCTTCTTCTTTTTGTTTTCTTAACATCTCCATTTTTTCTTGCATTTTTCTTTGTTCCTCCTCAATTCTTTTTCTTTCTTCCTCTGCCTCTCTTCTCAATCTTTCTTCTTCTTCTTTCGCTTTGCGTTCGGCTTCTTCTCTTTCTTTTCTCATCTTCTCCTCCTGTTCTTTTCTGAGCCTTTCTTCTTCTTCTTTTCTCTTGTTTTCTTCCTCTTTTTTGATTCTTTCCTCTTCTTCTCTCTTGAGTTTTTCTTCCTTTTCTCGTTGGATTCTTTCCTCTTCTTCTTTTCTCTTTCTTTCTTCATTTTCCTGAATTTCTCGTTCTTTCCTTTTTCTTTCTTCTTCCTCCATTTTTTGCATTTCCTCCAATTCCTTTCTCCTTCTTTCTTCCTCTTCAATTTTAGCCTTTCTCTGTCTTTCTTGTTCTTCCAACCTAATACGCTCTTGTTCTTCTTTCCTAATCCTTTCATCTTCTTCCTTTCTTTGTCTCTCTTCTTCCTCTCTTCTTCTTTTTTCCTCTTCTTCAATTCTCTTTCTTTCTTCCTCAGCTTTACGTTCAGCTTCTTCTCGGGCTTTCTTCTCTTCAGCTTCTCGTCTAATCCTTTCTTCCTCCTCCTTGGCCAGTCTTAGTTTCTCCAACAAAATTTCATGTTCCTGACGAATCCTTTCTTCTTCTGCTTCTTTTTCCTTTCTGAGCCTCTCTTCTTCCTCTCTTCTTTGTCTTTCCTCTTCTTCTTTTGTCTTTCTCTCCTCTTCTTCTTTGCGTTTTCTTTCTTTCTCTTCTTCTTCTCTTCGAATCCTTTCTTGCTCCAATCTTTCTGCCTCTTTCCTCATGAGTTCTTCATGCTCTCTTTGAAGTCTTTCTTCTTCCAGTTTTCTCTCTCTTTCCTTTCTTTCGGCTTCTTCTCTGGCTCTTCTTTCTTGTTCTTCCCTCTTTTTTCTCTGTTCTTCCTCAATTCTTCTCCTCTCTTCTTCTTCTTTTCTCTTTCTCTCTTCTTCTTCTCTTTTGATTCGTTCTTCTTCTTCTCGTTTTTTTCTCTGTTCCTCCAACTTTCTTTGTTCTTCCTCAATTCTTTTTCTTTCCTCTTCGAGTCTTTTCTTTTCTTGTTCAACACGAATTCTTTCTTCTTCAGCTCTTCTTTTTTCCTCTTCAATTTGTCTTTGTCTCTCTTCTTCTTCTCTTTTGATTCGTTCTTCTTCTTCTCTTCTTCTTCTTTCCTCTTCGATTCTCCTTTCTTCTTCCTTTCTTTTTCTTTCTTCTTCCTCTCTTTTCCTTCTCTCTTCCTCTTCTTTTCGTCTCCTTTCTTCTTCTTCGATCATCCTCTTGAGCTCTTCTTCTCTGCGTTTCTTTTCTTCTTCAATTCTTCTTTCGACTTCCCTGTCCTCATCATCCATATCATCCAAAAAGAAGGCAATTGGAATTGGGCTTGGGTTAAGATGCCCCTCATCATCAAATAGTGGGCTACTATCTGAATTACCCATTTCAAATCTTGGAGTGTGCTCTGAATCTTTCGTGCCATCCCCTTTTTCTTTTTTCAAAGCACTTTCCAACGCCTTCTGCCTTTGTTTTGATTTGCCATACAACGTTTTCTCACTCGACTCTTTGCTTAATTTTCTCAAACTGAGGAAATCAATTTGTTCATCCAATATTGGATTTGACGTAATTTTTGTTGGTCTGGCAAATCCATCTTTTCTTATACTATCAAATTTGTCAATAAAAGCGTTTCTTTGAACGGCCCAATCCTCAAACAACGAATGAACTTCTTTTTTATTCTTCCATTCAACCAACAAACTCGCACTTACACTCGCATTATTTTCAATTATTCCTTTTAACTCGACTGGTTCTTCTTTAATATACTCGCTTATGTCAACAACATTAAGAATCCTTTTATACATTTGAGCCCTTTCTTTTCTCCACTCTTCTCTTTTTACTTTAAACTCTTCAGCAATTCTAATTTCTTCTTCTCTTAATTTCTTTTCGATATTTGCTTTTGCCTCACTTAACTCAACAATTTTCTTTTGTCTTTCCAATTCTTCTTTTTTCTTTTCTTCTTCTCTTCTTTTAACTTTTTCAACTTCTTGTTTTCTTAATTGTAAAACAGGATCTAGTCTTGTTGATGGTTTGAATTCTTTATCGTTTAATTCCTTTTCTAGTTCCTCTTGATTAACAAGCTTTGGTAAGGGATCTCTTTTAACGATTGGAGGCGTTGTTTCTCTTTCGATTTGTTCAACGAATTTATTGATTTCTTCTCTCTTTTTCTTTCTTTCTTCCTCATGTTTTTTGTGGACTTCATCATGAATCTTTTTATCTTTTTCACTTAGAATTTCTGGTTCTTTTCCAAGTCCATCTCTTGTTTGAAGTGCAACTTTGGTTCTTCCTTTCATTTCCCCAAGCTTTTTTCTTCTTGTATTAATATCGACTAATTTTTCATCAATGTCTATCTCTTTACTTCTTAATTTAATGTTTTCTTCTTCTTTTTGTTGTTGTAAATCAATTCGTTTTTCAATGACTCTATCTAACTTTGCTTCTTCCATTCTTTTTTCATGTTTCTTTTGGTCTAATTCGACATCAAGAATTTCCTTTTCTTTTCTTACCTCTTTTCTTTTTTCTCTTGCTTTCTTTCTATCTCTGTTTAAATTTCTTTTACCTCTTTCTTCAGCTTTCTTTTCTCTTGCCAACGCCCCTGTTAATTTCATTTCAAGCTGTTCTAATAAAATTTGAGACCTCTCAGTTATTTCATCTAGTTGCTTGCTTGCTGCTTGTTGTTCCAAATCAGCTTCAGCATTATCCATTTCCATTTTGCCAAGTTTATAATTTGCATCGTCAATTTTGATAAGTTTATCATCCAATTGCATTTCATTATGTTCTCTTTCTTGGACAATTGTACTTGTATCTATTTTAACCACTTTGGTTTCAGTTTGAATGTTAATGATTTGTTTTTGAATTCGAGCAACTTCCCTTTTGTTTTCTTTTATCTTTTTATTTTCTTGAAGGATACTCTTTTCGACGTCAAGGATTTCTTGAGAAACGTCATCAATCAGTGTATTCACCCTTCTTGTTTGTTTCTCTTCATTTTTTAGTAATTCTGATAAATCAACTTTCTTTTGTTCCATTTCACGAACGTCTCCTTCTAATTTATAATTCTCATCGACTTTTTCAATTAACTTCCCACTTAATTCATCGTAACGTGAACTTTCATTTCGATTTCTTTCTTCCATTCTTCTTTCTTTCTTTAACATTTCTTGTTTCTTTCTGTCGGCTTCTTTTAAATCCTTTTTAAATTCATTTTCAGCCCTGATATTGTCACTTTGAAGTCTTAACATTTCGACCCGAGTGGTTTGTTTTCTTTTATAGGCCTCATCAATGTCTTGTCTAATTTGTTCGCTTTCAGCCTTAGTTTTTTCTTTTTCATTAATAAGTTGTTTGTCATCTAAATGTTCTAAAGCAGTAATACCAGCACTTTCCAATTGGATTTGTTTCAATTTATCCAACATTAATTTTTCTTCTTCCTGTTGTTGTTCTTCCAGCCTTTTCAATTCATTTTCTTTTCCTAATGCCTCAATCTCTTTTGTTCTAAGTAAATCTTTGTTTCTCTGTTGTTCTCTTTCCTTTTCTTCTTTTCTTCTCCTTTCTTCTTCTTCTTTTGCCCGTTTTTCTGCTTCGACCTTATTTATTTGTTCTTCGGCTTCTCTTCTCTTTCTTTCAATTTCTTCTTGCTCTTTTTTCCATTTCATTAATGCTGCTAAAAACGCAAAATTCATTTTGACAACACAATTCTGTACACTTTCAACTGATATCAATTGACAACCAATTGTTCCTGAAGCCACAACGACATCTTCAAGAGATTCCCCACATGGAACACCAATGGCCCTCAATAAATCCCTAAATATTATTCCGTCTTGTAAATCTGATGTGTAATTTGTCATTCGCTTACTTCCAAGTGTTGTATTGACCCATTTCATAATATCTCCTTCACAATCAAGAGATCCCAATGTTTTTCTTAGGTCATATTCGATTAATTGCCACAACAAACCCAAAACTTGTGAGGCAGTTGATTGTTCGGGTTGGGTTATTGCCGTTGCTGAACACGTGACTTCCAACCCAAAAGATTTTGCAACACGAATAAGTTTTGAAGCATTTTCATTCATTTGAAACAAATTTGTAGGATTTAAATGAGGAGGAATAAAATTTTGGAAACTTTGTAAATACACCATTAAAACAATGGTTGACTTTAAGGCTTCCTGTAATCCAACTAACGTTTTTTCAATTTTAATTCCCAAAGTGGTTTTTGTTTGAATAAAAGCATTTAAATAACTAACAATACCTTGAATAGCAGTACTTTCATACCGATCAGTATCACTCATAAATATATTTGAAAAATGATTTTTATTCCAGTTTTTTATCAGTTTTATTTTTTTGGAACTTCTTTTTCTCTTTTCTCTTTTCGTTGTTTGTTTGCAACGAAAAAGAACACCTTTTTAATTTTACTTCTCATAAAAATACTTTAAACCACCAACCATAACTCAAAAAATAATTTTGTTTTGGAATTTAAAAAATACACTTGTTTCGTTTATAGTTTCAAGTGATTTGCATTTATCTTTTCTTTCGACACGTTTTCTTATGGCCTGCTTGAACTTTGGAAAGAAAACACAATTGAAAATGTGAATTATAATTCATCGGTTTGTGGGACTGAGAGCTCTCCACAGATCTCTTTTTCCATTAACGCTCTGACCTGGTCTTTCTTCAATCCTCTTCCAAGTAAATTGCTTAACTTAGTGAAAGCGGCTGAAACGGTCATATCTCTTCCATTGATAACATTTGCGGCTTTCAAACCAGATCCAGCGGCATATGAATCCATATTAACATTTCCATTGCCACATTGTGTGGTGTCCACCAAAACAATTCCTTTTTTATTGGCATATTGCAAAGCAGAAATAAAATCTTTGTTTTCGGGTGCATTTCCTTCTCCAAACGCTTGAATAATAATTCCCTTGACGCCAGAATCAACAATGGCTCGGACTGTTTTACCAGAAATTCCTGGGTATAGTGTTAATACTGTAACATCACTGCTCATGACTGGATGATATTTAAGGGCTCCTTTTGGTTGTTGAAGAACAAATGGTTTTGCTAATTCGATTCTCAAATCCAATTTGGCCAACACTGGATAATTGACAGATGAGAATCCCCTTAAAGAAGTCGCAGAGGTTTTAGTGACCCTATTTCCCCTCAATAATAAACCTCCAAAGACAATAACTACTTCTGGGACGTTGAGATGGGCAGCCACTTTTAATGAAGAAACTAAATTGTTTTTAGCATCAGTATATGATTCTGAAATTGGAATTTGAGAACCAGTTACCACAATGGTTTTACTCAAATTTTCAAACATGAAAGATAAGGCACTGGCTGTGTATTGCATAGTGTCAGTTCCATGTAACACAACAAACCCATCATAATTATTGTAATGAGCATTAATAACATCTCCAATTTTAGTCCAATCGGATGGTGAAATACTTGATGAATCTAATAATGGGTCTAATTCAACAATATCATATGTAACAGAAGTTTCACTTTGAATTTCGCTCATTCCCCTCAATACATCGCTCATGTAACCCTTTCTGGGTTCCAACCCATTTTTTCCTTTTAACATCCCAATAGTGCCACCGGTATAAATAATTAATACTTTGCTTCCATTGGCCTTTTTACTCCATTTTTCTACATTGGACCATTTATATTTTTTTGTTACTTTTCCTGCGAAAGAACTTAATGTTAATGCCAATATAATCATCATCGAAGCGACCTTCATTCTTTTTTTATAAATTATGATTTTTACAGTTCTTTTTGGTGATTTTTACTTTTTTCTAATTCTTTTATTATAATTTTTAAGCGTTTTCTTTTCGAAAACTATTTTTTGTTTTTTATTTTTGTGATATTAAAAAATGTTATCAAAATTTTGTTATTATGATGGGAATGGCGAAAGAGGGGCGAGGAGAAGTAAAACAACAGAAACTAAATTGAGTTTAGAAATGCAACAAAGAATGAGAGTAAATGGTGAATTGGGATGGAAATGTTTGGGAATAAAAAAAGAAAAAATCGAAAGAGAAAGGATAATTAGCTCAACAAAAACTGTAAAGTTAAAAAAAATAATCAAAAAATACATTAAACTTTTTATTTCTGAAATGACCAAAGTCAACCTTCGAAGCAAACGTCTTTCAAATGTTCCAACTAATATTTCGAAAGACGTTACTTTCCTAGACGTCAGCCTAAATCATTTGGATAAAATCCCTTCTGAATTTTCAGTGATGACTAATTTAACAAAAATATCAATTTCATTCAATAAATTCACATCACTAAGTTCACTTTATAAGTTGAAATCATTAGTTAATGTTGAAAATAATTTAAATCCAATTATCACGATTGACAAAGGTTTATCAAAACTAACGAATTTAAAAGTGTTGGTTTGCAATAAAAATTCGATTAACACAATTCAGGAGGGTACTTTTGCGCCAGAATTAACTTCAATTTCTTTGGAAATGAATTTCATTTCTTCAATACCAATGTCCTTTGGGTTAATGCAGCATTTAAAACAAATTACATTGGCTGGAAATTGTTTTGTTTCATTTCCAGTTGCATTAACTGAGATAACAACACTGAGCTGTTTAAATTTGAATGACAATGTAATAAAGGTAATACCAGAAACCATCACTAATATGAGTTCTTTAAATAAATTATTTATGAATGACAATGAACTGACTATTATACCAATGGAGTTATTTACAATGACCTCTTTACAGTCAATTCAATTTAATAAAAACAGAATTACAAGCCTGCCCGAAGTCCCTCATTTAAAGGAATGTCGCATTGAAGAATTACTTTTGAATAACAATCACATTGGAATGATTTCTTCTTCATTAACAAATTTGTATTCTCTCAAAATGCTCGACTTCGAAAATAATAGTATTAGTGAATTATGCTGCTTAACTAGTTTAAGTGAATTAACGCATTTAAATTTGGCCAATAACTCATTTTCCTCAATAGTCTCACTACCACCACATTTAAAAGTACTTTATTTACCATTCAACGAATTAACTGAATTACATGCCCAACTGCCTTCAACTCTATCCGAATTATTGTTGGATAATAATAAATTAATAACTACTCCTCATTTACTTAATTTATTAAACTTAAAGTCATTGAATTTGTCTGCCAACCAAATACCTTCTATTCCTGTTGAAATAACTTGCCTTACGTCTTTAACTGCATTAAATTTAACGAGTAATTGCCTTACTTTACTACCAGAAGTTGAGACATCACATTTACACCTCCAGAAAATCAATGTTAGTTTCAATCATTTTATTACACTGCCAAGTTCTTTACTTTTATTGACCTCTTTAACTTGTTTGGAAATAACAGACAACAACTTGCTTGTTATTCCTTCCAATTTTACCAATCTAACTAATCTTCGATATTTATCGTTATCTTCAAATAACCTAACCACCTTCCCAATTCAGATATGTAGTTTTAATAAACTACTGTCGTTGGTTGTTTCAAACAACAATTTTTATGAACTCCCCTCACAAGTTTCCTTGCTTACTTCCTTAACTACAATCGACGTTTCTCTCAACCATTTTTCTTCAATACAACGACTGACACATTTGATTCACCTTCAAACAATAGATGCTTCCTCCAATGAAATAAAAATTATTCCAAAAGGATTTACTTCTTTGGACAACTTAATTTTTTTGAATCTCTCTGATAACAAAATAACTACCATCGATCAAAACTTATTGAAACCATCGTTATTCCTTAATCTTTCAAATAACTTGATTACTTCGATTGGTGATATCAAGGAAGACCAATTCATATTAACTTATTTTGATTGTAACCCATTCAAGAAAGAAAAGAAACGCAATTCAATTAAAACACCAAACACTTCATGCCTTTTCGAAGTGTCTGTCGCCCACTCAGGAATGACTGGGCTTCGCCCTACTTACGAAGATTCTTTAGAATTAGTTCCCCAATTCATGAATATGAAAACACGAAGTTTCACTGCTGTGTATGATGGACATTCTGGTCAGATATGTCCCAACTATGTTGCCAAGAGGTTCCATTGCGTTATTGAGGTTTGTTTAAATGAAGGTCTCCCACCGGTGAATGCCTTGAAAGAAGGTTTTAATCGGATGCAAGAAGAGATTGTGCAAAAGGGAATTGAAGATGGATGTACTGCTGTTGTGGTAATGATACTAGAAATGAAAATGTATGTTGCTTGGGCTGGGGATTCAAGGGCGGTGTTGTGTCGTGGAGGAAAAGCAATTCAACTTTCTGAAGACCACAAGCCATATGGGACCTGCGAAAGAGAACGAATTATAAAAATGGGAGGACACGTATTTGCTGGAAGAGTAAATGGAGAGTTGGCTATTTCACGCTCTTTTGGCGATATTCAAAACTCACCCATAGTTTCTGCGGTCCCTGAAATAAGGGAGTATGATATTATGGCAAATGATGAGTTTGTCGTTGTTGCGTGTGACGGCGTTTGGGACGTTGTGAGTAATCAAAAGGCTGTTGATATTATAAAAACGTCAAAAACATTGGATATTGGCTGTGTGAGGTTGAGGGACTTTGCCTATAACATGGGGTCACAAGATAATATTACTTGTGCCGTTGTAACTGTTCCTTTTTGTTATTAATGCGAAAAATTAACATAATTCACTTGACTTTATTAGTTCAAATTTGTCTTAAAAATCTTTCGATTATTTGTTTGAGTGTCGTTTAATATTAAACATGGTCAACCCAATGTTGGAATAATTGATGGGCAATATATGTTGGTGGGACGGTATATAAACCATCTGGATTTGGTTTGCTTGATTCCACAATCGCATGCCTGACTTCTTCTTCGCTGACCCAGAAAGCTTCGGCCAATTCATTACCAGGAATAGCATCGATTTCGGAATCGATGGCATGTGCCTCGCAACCAATCATTATTTGATTGGCAGAAAGAAGAGGATATCCAGAACTTGAAACGTATTTTACATCCTTAACTCTCAAACGAACTTCTTCCCAAACCTCGCGCTTAACACACTCCTCAACGGATTCTCCAACTTCTAAAAACCCAGCAACACACGTATATCTCTTTGCTGGCATGAAAGACTTTCTGACAAACAAACATTTCTTTTCAGTTGGATGTCTGACAACAACAATAATACACGGATCAGTTCGAGGAAATACCATATTGTTACATTTCAAACAATCCATATGAGTTCCAAACCCACTGTACTTCATCTGAGTACCACACCGTGGGCAATACGAAAATCTTTGGTTAAACTTAATAAACGAACTTCCATATCCAATGATATCACACATGACGTGTCCCAATTTCATACATTCCCTTAATATAATTTCCGCACTATTATTTGGTGCCTTTTCTGTTTCAACACAGACATATTGCTTATCTTCTGTAGTTCCCATGTAAACAATCAATTTAATTCCACACTCCATCATTTCTTCTTCGGTGTAAAAGGCACTTCCATTTCTAACTAATGGTTCGCCGTTTGCGCTAAAACAAACAAATACAATTTCTTTTTTTGTTTCTTTTAAAAGTGGGATTAATTTATCCATTTCATCGTTCCCCGGGGCTTCCCTAATAGAGTCAAGTCTTTGCATATGGCTGGACGTAAAATTCATTTGCTCTTGCATGGTGGAATAAAAAAAAAGATGAAGTTTTTGACAAAAAGAAGAGGTCAAAGTATTCAAAACCCTTCTCGGCAATTATGCCCAGAACCAATTTTGTTTCTTTTTTTTTAAATAAGAAAGAAAATTAGAACTTTTTTTGAAGTTTAGAAATTTAGTACATAATTATGTCCATTGAAATTCCACTTTACTGGTAATATTCATCTGAATTACTGGTTTCGTATTCATCGTAAAACGTATTTTGTACAGTTTCTGTGGTGTGCAATAACGAAGCTGAGGCAGGATCCTTCGAAATTTGATGGAAACAAAAACACATTACCGTGACAAAATATGAATTCATGAGTTTCATCATACAAACAGGAATGGCTACATAATGATTAGTCTTTGTCCAATGAAATAAAAGAGAAAAACAAACGTAAATTGTTGTGGGAATCATTTTGAAAGAACAATTGGATCAAACAGGCAAGGGAGACCAATAAGGTACATGGAGTTAAAAAGAACAGGCGTTTTCTATTAATTGGGTTCATCACTTGGGTAAAAGAAAAGAATTCAGTCATCAAAATCCACAGAATTAACACAACTTGCAATAAATCTCTTATCGCCTTGACATCATTTATAAAAGGTGTCGAAGAATAAACTAAAGATGACTTATGACGTAATATATTGCAGAAGAAATACAATAAAAAGCAAAAGAAATAACCGACCATGACGATTGATCTCAAAATCCATTGTCCAATTGGATAGGGTTCTTCAATTGCCAACAATTTCAAATGATCCACATGGAAGAAAATCCAAATAAAGAGTATGAACAGATACAATTCCATTAATAAGTTATCCAAATATTCAATTCCGATGTAATTGGCATAAAAACTTATTGAAACAAAAGGATCATTAAATAAAATCGTTCCAAATAATAACAAAAGATTAAAACTGATATAAATGTTTATTCGCTTTTTTTTGATCGAAATTGCAATGTAAATTATGAAAGTTATAATGGATATAAATACCAGCGTCAATGTTAATCCTAAACTAAATAATGTGTGGGCTTTAAATGCTTTTGATACTCTCAGGGACACAACAAATCCAGTTGAATTAAAAACGTTGTCGCTGTCTTTGATTGTAACAAAAATAAC
Source organism: Entamoeba moshkovskii (assembly GCA_002914575.1). Lineage (NCBI taxonomy): Eukaryota > Evosea > Mastigamoebida > Endamoebidae > Entamoeba > Entamoeba moshkovskii. The sequence goes on from NWBR01000220.1 coordinate 42,179, forward strand.
ATATTTTGCTTCTTCGACTGCATCGTCTGAGACAAATATAATGTCATCACATTTGTCTACAAAACAACGTGTTGAATAAGTTCCATTAAATTCATTTACGTCATCATGCAAGTCTTTTATAATGTGGAGTTTTGTTTCAGCATAAAAGGAGATGTCACTTTGAATTTCTTTTTTTGGTTCTAATTTTAAGTAAACCTCCAACCACTTATCGTATTTCTTAACATCTAAACTTTGCATTAGTGCATACGTACCATTTTGGTAGGAAGATGCATCAACAATATAAGGGGTAACTTCATCAGTTAATACGACTCTGTGATAATAAATAGATACACCAGCGACTGCGCAAATAATTATAAAAGTAATGACCCCAAAGAATGTAAAATGAATTTTTTTCATGGAATCAATTATTAAATGATTCCCTTCGAATTGATATTTCATAAATGACAATACAAGATCGACTTATAAAAATTAAACTTTTATCATAAAATCAATTATATTCTTTTATTATTTAAAGGAAGAAAATGGAATTTATTCGAAAAGGGAAATGTTTTTTATTTTGCGAATTGAATATTCAATCCTTCGCTTTGTCCAATCCCCCTTATTAAGATTTCTTCGGCGCTGAATTCATCTTTAAATTCAATAAAAGCAACTGCATTCCCTTTTATTACAATATATCGTACCTCAACAAACCCTTGTTGTTTTTTGAATATTTCTTCCAATCTTTCTTTGCTAACTGAAGGTGGAACACTTTTAATAAACAATCTTTTACTTCGGTCATTATAAACTGGTTTTGGAGGTAATCTAATTTCCTCATGAACCCCAATTCTTGGTTCAGGGACTTCTGTTTCAATTCTTTTTGTTGCAACGACAACCTTCGGTTTTCTCTCACGAGTAACCTCTCTTCCTTCATTTTTAACAGTTAAATCTGTTTCTGTTTTTGAATAATTGATGTGCTAATTTGTTGTTAGTATTTAGTTATATCCATTTACATAATTGAATACAAACCATTGGCCTGTCAAATATTTCATGGTTTTGGAGTGCCTCCATTGCGAATTGGGCAGATTCAATTGAATCAAAAACAACAAAGGCTTGGCCCCTCATTTTTAAACTTTTTCTCACATGGACATCAAGAACATTACCATATGCGCTAAACACTGTATTTAAAGAATTTTTAATTTTATTTGGTTTGATTGATTGATCTAAATTATTGATATATAACGTACATGATGGTTTAATATTTGGGTCTGCCCCAAAAGTTGTTTTATCTTCACTTTTCTCCATTACTCCTTCTTTTCAAGTTTTTTTATTTCTGTTTTTCTAATTTCCGTTCAAATTTGTTTTATAAATCAAAAAAAATCAATTCAAAGCTCATAGTCTTTAAGGTCAAGGGTGTATGTAACTGACGTCTTCTTCTCCAAGTCTCTTGCAACACCTACTAACGCATCAGACCTTTCGTACAATGTGTCTTTCAAAGAAATAACTAAAAATTGGACGTCATTACATTTCTTTTGAATGTATTTGGCGACTTGTAAAACATTTTGAACATCCAAAGCAGCATCTATTTCATCTAAAATGAAAAATGGGCTTGGATAGAAACTTTGAACAGCAAACAATAAAGCCAATGCGGCTATTGTTTTTTCTCCTCCTGATAATTGTTCCAAATCATGGAATCTTTTGAATGGGGGCATTGCGCTATACTTCAACCCACTTAAATATGGTTCTTCGGTATTTTCCAAAGACAAGTAAGCAGTTCCCCCCAATGGGTGTTTGGTACTTCGGGTTAATTCTTTGTAAATGGGGTCAATGGTATTGGAAATATGTTCAAAGGCCTCCATAAACATTTTGGTTCTCTTATTTTTGATTTCCAAGAATGCATCAGAAGCACTCTTCGCCTCTTTTCTTACTTCATCGAAATCATCATTTATATCTTTTAGTTTATCGACAATTCCATTGAACTGATCGATGGCTTTCATATTGGGTGTTAAACTATTAATTTTTGTTTCCATCTTGGTAATTTCTTCAATTATCTCATTTCTCACCTTATTGTATTCTTCATTGTTTTTAACCTTAATATTATCGATACTTTCAAAATCAAATTCAATAAAACTGTATGTTGTACTTTGCGTTATTAACTCCATACTAACATTTGTTTCATCGGGTTTCTTTTCTTCACCTTTTGTGGGTAATTCAATTTGTTCCATTCGCGCATTCCTGACAGTTTCATCTAATCCAACCTGTAATTTACTGTACATACTTTGGGCATGACTTTGTTCTTTTTGGTTTTGTTTAATTAAATTTTCGACATCTTCATAGTCTTTCTTTTTATCGGCAACTTTAATTTTAAGTTTTTCCATTTCCCTCAACACATTAGCCAATTCCCCATTAATTTCTTCAATTTCTTTATTGTTCTTCTCCAATTTCTTTTTGACTTCTCCTTCTCTTTCTTCGACTTCTTGTTCAATCTCATTCTTGATGTCAGAAATTTCTTTTTCCAATTCCATTTTTACAGTAGAACTATTCTTCTCTTCTTCAAGTTTAATTCTTTCCTTCAACACATCAATCTCTTGTTGGAATTCAAATTCTTTCATTTCTCTTTCATTTCTAAATTTCTCACTGCACTCAAGATAAACATTTTCGATTCCAAGAGCCACATTTAATTCTCTAAATATTTCTTTTTGTTTGTCCTCAAGTTCTTTTGCCAACACCTCGAATTTCTTTTTGTTTTCGTTCATTCGTTTTCTGACCTCTTTTACGTCTTTTCCACCAATTTTCTTTTCCATTTCTTCTTTCTCTTTAACCAACTTGGTATTTGTTTTTTCAATTTCCTTCAAATTTTTATTTAAAATTTCAATTCGTTGTTGGTGTCCCTTAATCCTCAATTGGATTTCTTCCAAATTACTGATTTGAATATTTTGGGTTTCTTTTAACTCTTCCTCTAATTGTTGTTTTTTACTAGACAAACTGGCATATTCTTCTTCTCCTTTCTTCACATTAATTTTTGTCTTTCCTTTTTCATTCATACCTCCAACCATCAACGCATTCTTTTCAACAATACTTCCAACCGATGTTATGATTCTGAATTTATGTTTATGTTGCTCACTAAAAGCTATTTTTCTTGCACTTTTCAATGTATCCACAATTATTGTGTTGTTCAAGACAAATCTAAATACGGATTCATATTTGTCGTTATATTTAATACTCTTGAGGGCAAAAGTTCCTCCAATGTCTTTGATTTCCTCATCCAATTCATAGAAATCTTTAGTTTTAAGTTCTTTTAAACACAAGAATGTCAATATAATTTTGCTTCTTTGTTCCTTCAAGTATTTTAAACATTCAACAGCAGTTTGAGTATCTTCAACAACAATAGCCTTATTATATTTTCCAATTGCCAAACTTATGGTATTCGCATTTCTTTTGTTAATAGGGGAATACAATTCATTTACTTGACCATAAACCTTACTAAATAATCTTTTTAAGTTATCAACCATTTCATTCACCAATTTTTCGTGTTCATTTTCCTTTAAATTCATTCTTAACTCGCTCATTCCTTCTTCCACTTCTTTCAATTCGTGGTTTATTCTTTCAATTGTCTCACTCTTTTCCGTTAATTTAATTCTGATAACTTTTTCTTCCTCTTCTTCAGTTTTCTTTTCATCAGTTTCCTTCTTAATACCTTCCTTATACCTATTAATTTGGAGTTGAATTGATTCAATTTGTTCTTCTAGCATTTTTACGTTCTCAACTTTGGCAAGTTCTTTCACTAATTCTTCATCTTCTTTTATTTTTCTTTTCATTTCATTGCAATCAAATTCTTTTTGTCCAAATCCACTTTGATATTGCTCGTTCTTTTTATCAAATTCCTTTTGTTGTTTGTCATTTAATTTAATTTTCTTTTCTTCTTTCATTTCCTTCAACAAAACCTCTTTTTCTTTCTTTTGTTTTTCAAGTTCTTCAATTTTGTGTTTTTCTTCGGTGCTTTGAAGTTCCAATATCTTATATTCCCTTTCTTTTCCTTTTAACTTGTCCATCAACAATCTCTTTTTAGCTTGAGCCCTTCCTTCCAATGGTTTTAATTTTTCTCTCTCACCTTTTAATCTTCTTATTTCATCCCGTTTCTGATTTTCTTCTTTGACTTTTCTTCTAACGCCATTCAAAGCGTCTTGATAGGCTTGTTCTTTTTCACTCTTCTTATTCATTAATTCCTCCAATTCTCCTTTTTTTTCTTTGGTTTCGGTTGTATATTTTTTCATTCCCTTTTTATAATTTCGGATATCAATCAACATCAGTTTCTTTTTTTGTTCATTTAATTCCTCTTCCAAATGCTGATATTTTTCTGCTTCTTCTTTCATTTGTTTATACTGTCTCTTTTCCGCATTCATTCCTTTCTTTTTTTGGAAACATGTCAACGTTTGTTCTTCTGCCTTTTCCTTTCGAGATTTAAGTTCGTCGTATTCCTTTGCCAATTCATCACTTCCACAAATGGATTCGATCATTTTTGTCAATTCTTTTCCAGTTTTGGATGCGACTTGGATTACGTCTCCTTGGAACACGAGGAAGTTCCTTGCTTTAACATCAATGTTAATGTCCCTTAACTCTGTTTGATATTCTTTTTCGCTTACAACTTTCCCATTGATTCGATATTCGCTCGAACCGCTTTGAAGAACGGCTCTACTAAAACATTTTATTTCGCCATTTCCATGTTTTAACTGGAGCTCGACAGCCGCACGTGAAGGCAAATCTTCCATTGTGGCATCATCATGAATAAGATCTTTCAAGTTGGATCCTCTCAGGAAACCTACTTTAACTCCCAACACAAAGGAAATTGCATCCATTAAATTGGATTTTCCTGCGCCATTAGGCCCAATAACTGCTTGGAAGTTATGGAATTGCGGAATTACATGTGTTCCTTTGTAAGATTTGAAATCTGTTAATGTTAATTTGTCTATTCTCCACATAATGGTACTTAAATTTTAAAATATTGAGTTTTAGATTCAAAATTTTTCAAAACAAAAAGAAGAACTTTTTTCTCTTTTCAAAAACACAAAATTGGAAATTGGAAAAAAAATGTTAAAGAATTGGAAAAGGAGTTACAAATTAAAAAATTAAAAAAAGAATGAAAAAGAAATAGAAAGAATAGAAGATCTCATTATTTAAACTTAATTCCCTAAGGATGGAACCAATTGACAATGTTGATGATCCTTTAATTGGAAATGTTAGTGATAAAAAACATAAACCAGTTCAACAAAAATGGTTATGGTCTTTATATGCATCATTAACTGTTATGTCAGTTATCACATTGGTATTGACAGTTACAACTTTAATTATATTATCTACAAAATTGGGTGAAATTAATTATTCCGTTGTTAATTCACCCACATTACCATCAGCCTATGTTATTCCTGATAATAGAATTACTCCTGTCAAAGGTCAATTAGCAAGAGGTACTTGTTGGGTATTTGCCGCAATTAGTTTAATCGAATCGTCATTACGTAAAATTGCAATTGAAAATGGATCGATCAAACCCAACGAATATATTGCTTTGAGCGAACAAGCGTATGGTAAATTAATGTTACAGTTATGTAATGGAACATATGGAGAAGTACCTGATGATATCAAAACATTTTGTGAAGACGGAGGAATGGGAAAAGGTAAAACTGATGATGGGGAAATAGAATGGCTTTATTACTTCAGAAAATACAATTCGGAATTCTTCTATCCAGTTGAAGTATGTCCATATACAGTTAGAAGAGGAAGTACTGATTGGGATTGTGATGGTGTTGAGTTGAAGAATCCAACCAAAAAAACTCCATTTAAGGTTCAAACCAATGCTTTAGACAGCAAATATACTCCCCAAAATATTAAACAATTAATATTCGATACGAAAGGACCAGTTGGATGGGGACATGCAACATTGGGGAGAACATATTTATATCCATGCGATTCACAATCACCTTTTATTAATAATGAAGATTGTACTTTACATAAATACCCATGTGCTTCTGGTTTTTGCAGTAAAGTTTCAACATTAAGTTTTGGATATGATGGTGTATTTAAATTACAAGGGGAAGTTACAAACAGAGGAGGACACGCCATGAATATTGTTGGATGGAATGATGAGTATTTAGGAGGTGGGTTTATTATTAAGAATTCATGGACATTGCAATCTGGACATTCCATTGGCTACTTCATGGGAAATCACTCATTCTTTAATGAAGATCAAATTTGTCCAACATATAATTCAATTAACAAATGGATTCCAATGAACCACGATTGTTTCAAAAGCAATCAAGATACTGAACTTTGTCCTAACATCACCAGAACTTTTGTTGGTAACCCAATCAAAGGTGCCACTGTTTTAATTTGTGCTGGTGCCAATTCAATTACTGAAACCACTAAATTGAAAGCAGCCGATTACGGATATGAACCGTGTGGTAATGATGAGGGAAGAAGTTATTTCTATGCATTAGAAATGACACATGACAATGAAGGATCGCCATACAAACCATTTGTTGAATATCCAAAAGATTCTGATGGATATGCCATTTTCCATTTATTGAGATGGAACCAAGGAAATGAAGCAAATGTGGAAAGAGTTCAGACAAATTATACAACATGGCAATTTATGGAAAGATTATTTACTCCAAAGGATATGTCAAATTATATGAATAGTGAGCATTGTGGTTATTACTTCATGTCATACGACACCTTCTTAGAACATGATTTAAAACATCCAATTGGTGGACATGACACTTATGTATTCTCTTCCATCGATATGAAATTTGATAATTCAAATTTCAACGCCCATGAGTTATACCGAAATTCTACTTTAGAATATCAACTACCAGTGTTTTCCGGTTCACTTGATTTTAATTAATTCGTTTTTACAAAAGAACAACACAGGTTAGACCAATTTTAAAAAAAGAAATTTCAAAAGGACTTAAAAAATCAATATTTGTTTTCACTTTCAATGAATTGCAACTGCTCTATTCCTTTTGTTTATTCAAATTATGGGGAGGTTGAACAACAAAATAAAATGGTTGAAGCAATACAACAAATAAATGATTTATCAATTTCCATTAACAATTCCATTAACTCCCAAATCGTTTCTGTTCAACAAAGAATTCAATCACTTCAGCAAAGAGCAAGTCAAATCCAATCCAAATTACAAACTATTACTGGAAGTTCAAAAGCAATAACTGTGTTTACTGCTGCGAAATGTCCTAATTTAATTGTAACTCCGATAAATATCATTCAGACTCCCGAACTTAATATCCAACATAAACAAAATTGTATTTCAAAACCAATCCAATTTGATAGAAGTAAAGTTGTTTCGCAATTAAATAGATATAGTGTTAACAACCCCTTAATTCAAAAAGACAACTCTCATTTCCTTGTTCCGACTCAAATCAAATCAGTTGGAAGTCTATTATTGTTTAACAGTGGCGTAAATGTTTATGCTGATTATTCCAATTGTGATAATACAAAGAAACTTCACTCATTGTCGAGTTCTGTTTCAAAAGGTGAAATTAAAGACGAACAAAACACGAGTTTGAGTGAGTTGAACGAATTTGTTTCGTCACAAAAAGATGATGGATTTGGATATCGCCCAACGCTTGATAAAATGCCCGAATTATCGCTTCCAAATAATTTACCTAAATTGTCAAATATTGCTGAACTGTCATTCAGTGGTTCTTCTCCTTTGCTTTCCATTGCCCCTTCTGTTGATTTACCTGACATTGATTTAGAAGAAGATTCAGAAGAAGACAATTTAGATCATGCTTCTCCTCAGTCTATTCCACCACCACCACCTTCTTCTTCGATTCCGCCACCGCCAACCCAACAAAATATTCCACCACCTGTTATTACAACCCCAATCCCAAATGCAACAACAGCACCGCCACCGAAAGATCTAACTCCGCAAGCCAAAGAGAAATTAGAAGGAGGGGAAATTGGCGGATTGTTAGAGCAAATCAGACAAGGAAAGAAATTGAAGAAAGTTCAAACAGTTGATAAAACTAAACCAAAAGTTGGTGGAAGTGCGAGTAGTGCTGACACAAAGAAAGCAACTTCTGCAGGGAATAATTTAATGGAAGCCCTAATGCTAAAATTGAAAACAATGAGGACTGCTTCAAATTATGACGCAAATGAAGGTGAGGATGACTCTGAAGGTTGGGAATAAATCAGTTTTTATACTTTCATTTGTTTTATTTCTCAACTTGAATTACAGAAGAATACATAAGTTATGAAGAGGTTGTTATTTGAAAAATAAACATTAAAATCGAAAGAGTTAATCAAATAAGTTAGATACTAACTGCATCAACAACTTCAATCCCATTTTCATTATATTGGAAAATAAACTTCAAATTATCAATGGAAACATCATAAAGTTTTCCCTTTTCATCATTTGCTTCCATTTGAAGTGTTCTCATATCAAGAGATAGCACTTCCTCGACTGCCTCAATGAAATCTTTTTCATTTTGGTAAAGTCGAAGTTTTGGAATTGATTCTCTCATTATGTTCTTCACTTCTTCTTTAAAACAAACAGGAATTTTGCCTTGTTTTGCTGTATTTGCCAACCACTGCGCCACTCTCAAGGATTCTCTTGGAATTGAATCAGCAAATATGTATGGTTTAATGTCAATGATGGGTGTTCCATCAACAAGATCAATTCCTTTGACAAACAATTTATCCCCTTCAAGTCTATCGGTCATTGTTATTGTCATTCCAAGACTGTTTGGTCTGTGGGGGGATCTAGTGGTTAAAACAGGTAATTTGTCAAAAGTCTTTGGCGGTTGTGTTAAAGGATTATACTTTTCATTCTTGATAAGATGGAATTGGAAATAAAGAATTACATGCGAATAATCTTCAATCCCTTTCAATGCAACTTCAGGCATAACCCATTTTTCAAATTGAATGTATGCCTTTGTTTTCGGGGCAACAATTCCTTGTCTTGGTATTCCTTTTGGTTCAGTGAAAGGGGAATGAACACGTCCAATAACTCTATAAGTAACAAATTCATTTCTAATGAGTGTTTGAAGTGTTTCTAATTTATCCAAGTTATTCTCAGGTAAAACAGATGTTTCAACATTTAAGAATTGTTTGACAAATTCCACAGTTAAATCTACAATTTTTACAACGTCACCTCCATTTTGTTGGGATAATTCATTCAGGTCATTTGGGTATCCATGAGTTTTCAATAAGTATTCGTAAAAGGTATAAGCCTTTCCCTCCATTTCTTGTTTTGAAAGTAATGAACTGAGAGTTTAAATAGAAAAAAGCCAAATCACAAGTTCCCTTTTCTGGACATCACCACTTATTGTTTTGATTGAAAAAGAAAAAAATAGAATCAAAATAAAATGACCAGAACCTCAAAACAACGGACCAGAAGTATTGTTTTCTTTGTTTCAGGGGAACGTTTTATTCTTACAAAATATAAAATTGAAACACAATGAAAGAAGGCTGGTATGTTTTAAAATAAGGATGTCAGCATTCACTGAGAGTTTCAAGATGAAACACATCATTGTTTGTTTCTGAAGTTTGATTTGGGAAATAAAAAAACTAAAAAAAACTGAAAAAACTAAATAGAAATGTCAAAAACAACACAACCAACAAATGATTTTGAAAAATTAAATAAAGCAATTCTTGAAGCAAAAGAGAATTATGTTCATCAAGACTTTTTTGGAAAATCATTTGATGAACTTCACAGAGAGGTTTGTCCATACAAAGCAACAACAACAAATTTCCAAGGTGATGGAAAAGATATTTCAATTTCTTCACACATTGATTTGTAATTCAATATTTCATTTATTTTACTGTGAAATTTATCAACTAAAAGTTGTCATCATATTCATCTTCAATAAAGATATTACTTGATTTCCAGTGACAGAATTGAGACTTCGTTTTTTGAAGAATGATTTCGTCAATTTCAATTTCAGTTGAATTTGTTATAATAACTTTGCCATAAACAAAAAGCCTTTTCAATACACTTGGTAATTTAATGTGATGCTCAATATTACTATAACAACTTAACTCAATATTTCTCAAATTAGAATATTGACTCAAATCAAAATCATTTTCAACGACTACTTCTAATTGTGTTACGCTCTGTGGAATTGTTATTATATCAGCAAAGTTAGTTTTCAAAAATGAAAGATGAGTTAATTCATTGAACATATTTTGAATAGTTTTGAAATCATTTTTTTGTCTTTCTGTTCTTAAAGTAAGGTTTTTCAGTTGTTTCATCGCTTTACAATTTTTTATCTCAACTGAAGAAAATGGACAATTGATTGTAAGTTTTTGTAAGTTCGTTGGGAATTTGAGTGAATGTTGAAGTGAGTGTTGAGATGAGTCGTTATCGGTAAATGCAATACAATCACAATTCTTGAAAAGTAAAAATATTTCATCATCATCCATGTGTTGGTCTGTTCCAATATTATAACCTAATTCTTTAATGTTATCAAAACATTTTGAGTCTTTTTCTAATAATTCTTTATATTTGAAATTTGGTTTAATTGTCAAATGAGTTACACTTGAGGGAATACAATCGACTTCTTGAATTAAAGATATTGATTGTAAGTTAGTCAATCCATTTATTTGGATTTTAGTTTTTAAGTCACCATTTATTGAGCCAACTGATTGAAGAAAATCACAGTTTCTCAAATCACATTCATCTTCAACTACACATGAAGCAAACAATGATAAATTATATAATTTATCAACATCAATACCTTTCTTAAATG
>NWBR01000223.1:0-35298 GCA_002914575.1 Entamoeba moshkovskii
GTTTGTTGTTTGTCAACGGAAGGGGAATTCATTAAAAAAGGAATTGATAAAAAAGAGAGAAACTAAAAAAAACTAAAAAAAAGGGATGTCGACTGAAGGTTCAAGTCGAGATAAAAAAGGAGAGAAATGTTCTGGTGTTAAAAATCATCAAACAAAACAAAGTAGAGATAAAAAAACAAAAGAAGTCATTCAATTAAGTTTTCTTATTTGGATTCTTAATAAAAAGTTATCATTTACATTTCAAAAACCAAGGAAAAGGTCAGTTGTTAATGTCTATTTCCCAGACCTTATTGAAATTGATTTTGGAAAAGATAAAATGAATATTGCACAATTCTTAAATGAACGTGTCGAAAACGATTACGATAAATTAATTAAAGATAAAACACCTAAACAAGTGAATAGAATAATTGAGCATACTAAAAAAGTGTATTTGAATAATTATTTAACTGATTTAGCAATTCACGACGGTATTAAAATTGAAAGTAAAGCCACTCAGAAAAAAACTGAACAAATGGAACGTTTTTTGAGAATTGAATTTGAAGGAAAAGTATTTGATCAAAAGGAAATAATGGAAACTGGTGTCGAAATTAATCTTCTTATGATGAATTTGCTTGGTGAGAATTCAAAAGTATGTATCCCAAAGGGAAAGCTTCATGAATTATACACACATTCGGAGAAGTGAATTTTGAGTTGTTATTTCTGTTTTTTATTTTTACAAACCAAAGAGATTGAGGCATGGCGTACAAAACAATAAACGAGAAGTTTTTTAATTAAAATAGTTTTCTCGTTCCAACTGAAATACTTAAGTCAAAATCCCTCCTTAAATGTTTTTGTTCCACAGCTTGAGGAATCAATTTTTCATTTATTGAAATCATTTATTTTTATTTCTTATTGTCATGACCCAATGCACTTCTCTGAATATTGACCAAAGATTGAGAATTGTTGAAAGTATTATAACTCGTTATCTCCTTAATGTTGAAACACCAATGGAAGCCCTTGCTCTTTCCAAACGTGATCCATCCCTAAAAGACTTTTTGGAAAGCCAATTCACATTACCGAAAAATAGTACTGTTGCTATTCCATCAACACTTCCTTCAATTACTTATACCCTTGAAACCATTGAAACTTGTCAATATCCATTATATTTAAACGACCCATTAGTATTGAAAACTGCTATTCACTTAAAGAAATGCGGTATTTTGGGAAAAGAAAAGAGCGAATATATCGAAAAACGATATAAACTCGACGTATTACAAGAAGAAGTCAATGATTTGGTTGTAATAAAAAAGAAATCAGAGAAATGGAAAGATTTTGACCTTCAAATATTAGACAAACATGAAGCACAAATGAGTTCAATTATTCGAGCCGAATTCAACAAATATGAAGCTCAATTGAAAGAATGGACCTCAAAAAAAAGAAGTAGAATAGAGTATTGTGGTAATGGCGATTTCCTTTCAGAAGTTATTGGTACTGGAGGTGATTTAATGATAATTATTAGAAGCGGTGAAAATGTATTTGGGGGATATTGGAAAAATAAATTAATTAGAATAGATGATGAATTGGTAGATGTTTCAGATGACAAAGCATTTGTATTTTCATTAAAAAATTCATATGGGATAGCGCCTCATAAAATTGAAAGATTTAGAAAAAGGGATTACTTGTCAATTAATTGTGATTTTAATTCCCCAACCATCCTCAACGCCCCTCACTGTTTTTATATTCAAAAAGATGATTGCTTTATTTCCAATAAATTCCATATGTTTTGGAAAAATACAACTTCAATTGGGTCTTCTTTATTCACTGGATCTATTTTCCCCCAACGATTCAGGGTTGATGAAATAGTTGTTTTGAAGTGGGTTGACTAAACGATATCTGCCAATCAAGACCCACAAAAGTTATGTTGAAAGAATACGAAAAGACAATCTAATTTCACTTGAATCCACGTAGTTGATTTTTGCGGGTGTTTATTTTGGTGAAAAGAAAAAAAGGAAGAGATAAAAAGATAAAAATAGAAATAAAAAGATATTAGAAAATAATAGAAAAAATATATTAAAGTGTTGGTAGAAAAAAGAAGGCATGAGTGGAAATTTTAAGGAAAAAGTGGAGCTCCTTGAATTAGAATTTTGTGTCTTCTAAAAAGTTGTCAGCTGAACTCACTATTTCATAATAACCATCTTTTAATAGTAATGAGTTTAATTTACTTTTTTATGGTGTTGTCATTCTCTTGGTATTCTTTTTCAGTAAATGTTAATGCCACTTGTCAAATCCCATTTTGTACGTCATGCTCAATGGATGATGATGACTATCAGTGTTGTTCATGTTTAGAAAAATATGTGTTAAAAGATAATGAATGTATTTGTTTGTTATTTCCCATTCCCTCGCAAAAATCAAAGTTTAATAAATAGATTTCAAGGATTTGCATGAAAATTGTGTTATGATTGATGATATAGGAAATTGTGTTGAATGTGATAAAGAACATTATCTTTTTGAAGGTGAATGCAAATGTTTGTTTTTTTTAGTATTTGAATCTTTTGGTTATTTACAATAAAAGCGTATGACTATGGCTGTGCTTCTTATAAAAATGGTGTTTGTCAGTCATGTGTTGTTGGGTCAGTACTAAACGAGGACGGTTCATGTGTTAGTTTGTAGCTTTCAGTTTATTAATAAGAAACAAACGTATTAATACCAATAGAGTGTCGAAAGGGCTGTTTGGAATGTTCACATGACGGGGGCACCTGTTATTCGTGTTATCCAAGTTATTATCTTTTGGATGGTTTATGTCAAAAATATACTCCTCATTGTTCGAATTATGTTTTAGATAAACCACTCTGTGAAAGTTGTGATATTGGGTTTAAATTAGATATTATTCGCAATAGATGTGATGAAATTCAAATTCCAAATTGTTTAATTCAAAACCAATTGGGTTTTTGTGAGGAATGTTATGGAAATTTAATTCCGAGTTTAGATGGGTTAAGTTGCATTAATGGAAATTCAATAGATGGATGTGATGTTTATAATTCAACGTCGCAATGTTTTTCTTGTAAAACTGGATATTATTTAAACGTTTTGAATACTTGTTCACAATGTTTGGATCAATGCGATAAATGTGTTTCAAGTTCGAAATGTTCTCAATGCAAACAAAATTATTATGTTTCCTCAAATAAAACATGTTTAAAATGTTCAAAAAATGAAACAAATGTTTGTTCTCCGAATACGTCACTTCAGGCATGTAATACATGTAATAGTAATTGCATGTTTGACGATTCAACAAATACATGCAGAGAAAGTCATTGTTTAAAATATTTTGAAGGAACCGAGTTTTGTGCCATATGTGAAGAAGGATTTATATTTGAAAGTAATGGTAAATTTTGTTTTAAACCAGAATCTCCTTGTTTGGTTTCTAAAACAGTTAATGATGGAACTGTTTTATGTGAGAAATGTTATGATGGTTATTTCTTAAATTCGGATTTCGAATGCGAAAAATGTGATAGTCAGTGTAAAACTTGTATTTCGTCGGCCAATGAATGTTTGGAATGTACTTCTTTAAATACAAGTTTGGATCATAAATGTTTACCTTGCGAAATTAAGGGTTGTCTTGAATGCGATTTGAAAAACAAGCGTTGTCTCAGATGTAGTGATGGGTTTAGGATTGATTACGTTGGAGGGTGTGACTGTTTGTTTTTTTTTTCACAACAACACAAACTAATAATAAAGATGATTTATGTTTAAAAAGAGATGAAGTGGGGGATTGCCTTCTTTGTGAACCACATTACGAAACGGAGCTTTATTCTCTTCCAGATGATGAAGGTAGTTGTTTAAGTGGGACAGACAATAGTCAAGCAACAACATTATTTTCGCTCGTTATTCTCTTAATCATATTCTTTGTATTGTAAGCAATTATTTTTTGTAATATTTTGTTTTTTTAAAACTTGAAATTTAATCTTAAAACTTAGTTTTTTATGATGAAGCAAGTACTATATCTCATTATACCTTTTTTGAAAAACTACCAAACACTGTTTAGATTTATTCAAATCAACAAATATTGCAAACAACTTCTAGAAAATTCACAACAAAATTACTTGTATTCACATTACCAAAAGGAATTTGAAATTACAACATGTTTTCAATTAAAAAATGAATTTGTTAACACAATGGAATTAATTAAAAATGTTACAACTGTTATCTTAAATGAAAACACTCTTAAATTTATTAACTTTATTCCACAAACAGTTAATGATATTATTATTAATAAAATTGATTTGCAATTAATAGATTTAATACTCCCTTTTAAGGATAGGATTAAACAATTAAAGTGTTATCAACATTCTTCTTCAACAAAAAAAGTCGATTTTGGAAGATTTAGTAATTTATTTAAGCTTTCAATTAGTTGTTTCAAAGACTATCCAATTCAAGAATGTTTTTCATCAGATTTGAACAATTTAAATGAAATAAAAATCAAAATGATTCATCATTTCAATAACCGATTAATTGAAATTCTCTTTGATAAACAAATTCAAAATAAAATACTTATATTAACTGATAAAAAATCATTATTTGATGCTTTATCTATAAAAAACATTCAAAAAAAATTTATTATTTGTTGTGACCGATGGTTTAGTGGAATAAACGATTCCATTTTGTTATTATTTCAAAATGAACTTGAAATGAACTGTAGCGAAGGAATTGATTATTTCATAATTGATATGTATTATCCTCCAAAATTACAAATAACAGGTTCCACAAATGAATCATTGGATTTATCACTATTTCGTCAACTCCAAGAAATTCAAAACTTTTCAAAAAATGATATTCATTTACCAAACTCATTAACCACAATTGATGATTGCTTCTACTTGTTCGTTATGGATTTCCCTTTCTTGAAAAATATTACTGTAATGGAAAATGAAAATGATATCGATTTACCACAATCAGTTACTGACCTTGTTGTTTATAATTCAACTGGCCGATTCTATCGTCCAAACAATATTAAACAATTGACACTCTCTGGGGATTCATTCCATTTTGAACAATTTGACTCTCTTACATCGCTTTGTCTTACTGGAAACGAATTTCATTCTGATTTAAGCCAAATCACCAATCTTCAAATATTATACGCAAATGGAGTCCATTTGAAAACAACTACCCTTCCATCTTCTTTAAAATTACTTTCATGCAAATACTCTCCAACATTGGAATTTCCTTCTAATTTGATACAACTCGAATTAACTTCTGTTAATTATCAACTAGAATTAGATGTTTTGTATAACTTAACCGGACTTCTATTAAATCAACCAAACACGATATCATTTTCATTTTCTCCGAATTTGAAATATCTTCAATTAACAGATATCCCAAAAGGTCTTAAAGTTATAGATTTATCATCATATACATCATTGACTTATATTGAAATTTCAAATACTAAATCCAACCAAACAATAATTCTCCCCTCAACCCTTGAACTCTTTGTTTTAGAAAACTGTAATGTTTATGTATCAAACATTGAAAACGTAGCATTACATCAAATTGGAATGATCAACAGTGCGATAGAAGTAAAAATGAGAAGGAAAGGAATATATAAAGAAAGCAACAATGTTGTTCACAATTAATTTATTTTTAGTAAGACAGTTATTTATAAATCCAAAAACATCTAAAAATAATCAGTCTCAATGGAGAGAAACACCGATTTCTCTCGTTTTCTTCCGATTGAGTCAAGATTTAATATTATCGAATTAATTGTCTCATTAATGTCAATTGCAATAGTTGCAATGGGAATAATAACTTCTATCGGTGGAATAATCCATAACGAGAATATATTCATTTTCAGATTTGTAGGTTGTTGTTATGGAGTTTTCCTTTGTTTTTTGGGTTTCATTCATTCCCTTCAATCAGTTTTAATAAGAAAAAAGGATATGCCATACCCTGTAATTATAAGCTGCATTGTCGTTATTATCGGATTGATTTCATTAGTTTTTGGCATTGTAGTGTTATCCGTTACTTTCAATGACAATTTAAATGAAGCAACAAAACAAACAATGTTTTATTACGAACGTATCGTTTGTTAAGTTTTTGTTTTCGTTTACGAATTTGAACCAACGGAGTAGACCCATTGTTGCCAAAAGAATGAACCAAAAGAAAAATGTGGTTGCGTTCAAAAAGAGTGTGGTTGTTGTGAAGAAGTATTAATGCGAATGGTAAATGGATGGTATTACTCATCAGTGGTAAGTGTGATATTACTTTCCAGTATGTTTATAATATCAGCCGTAATTCACCATTTAGTCGAAATGCAAATGATTTACCGGAACGTTTACCAACACTTTCTGTCCAACGGTAATTTTGGATATTCCCCAATTGATTGATGTTTTAATAATAACGAGTTGATTTGATGTCGTTTTGAAGAGGAAAGAAGCGATTCGACACAACTTTTTTTTCAAAAATAAAAACCCTTTTTATCTTCAAAAAATAAAAGAAAAAATGGCAGAGCATTATACGTCAAGTGGAAATATTGAATTCGAAAATGGCAGTTTAATTGCTTGGATCTCTCTTTTTGTTGTATTTGCATTAGTTGGGTTACTATTATTTGTGGTGGAATGTGTTTTTTCATTTGTGAAACAGCACAAACTAAAAAAGTCCCAAATAGAATATGACTCACTTCAGGAAATAATTTAATTGTACTAATTTATTGTTTTATCTTTCTGCTTTTTTTTAAACTTAAACATTCACTTTCAACCAAGAATAAGTCGATTAGAAAAGATCACCAAATCCTCCGAAGTCTTCTTCCTCTTCTTCTTCTTTTTTCTCTTCTTTCTTTTCTTCTTTGGTTTCAGTAGCAGCACCAGTAGCGGCACCAGTGGCAGCTGGGGCGGCAGCAACTGGGGCGGCAGCAGAGTTCATAATTAAATCTTCAATATTGGCGTTGGCAAGGGCTTTGGCCATAACAATTGGCCAGAAACCTTCAACCTTAATGTTAGAATGATGAAGAACAGTTGTAATGGCATCGGCGGTAATTTCTTTTCCAGCTTCATGGATAAGAAGGGCGGCAAGAGCAACAGCGAGTTCTTGATGTTGGTGAGTGGCTTCCATTAATGTTTGAAGGTTTACCCAAAAATTTTTAGATCTTAGGTTTTATCTTTCTTTTATTTTTAATAGTTTAACTATAATTCTTTTTAATTATACCTTTGAAAAAGGCAATGGCCTCAAATAACAAAAAATAACAAAAAATCTTGTCATTTGGCCATTAAAGTCGTTGGGTGGATTGACAATTGAAAACGTTTTATTTCATTGGAGAACACATTTATTTGATTGTTACAACAAAAACATAACACTAATTTAACAACGAACCACTTGATTAGAAGAGATCACCAAATCCTCCGAAGTCTTCTTCCTCTTCTTCTTCTTTTTTCTCTTCTTTCTTTTCTTCTTTCTTTTCGGTGGCAGCTCCAGTAGTAGCAGCTGGGGCAGCAGCGACTGGGGCGGCTGAGGAGAATCCTTGAAGAAGCTTTTCGATTTTTTCTCCATCGAAAGCTTTGGCCATAACACTGATCCATCCTTCAGTTTTAATACCAGCGGCCTTCAAAACGGCAATGATGCTGTTGGAATCAACGGCTTTTCCACAATCATGGACGAGGAGGGCGGCAAAAGCAACTGCGAGTTGTTGTTGTTGGACAGCTTCCATTTGAACTTGAAGGTTTGTTCCCACTTTCAGTTCCTAGGTTTAAATTGATTTTTTTTTAAATAGGTTTTCCTGTTTTACTATTTTTTTTAATTTTTTTATTATAATTATAGTTTTTTTTCAACTTTTTATTCGTCCCCTTCCATAACATTTTTATTTCTTGAAATAACAAAAAATTGGATAACAAATAATAAGGAAATAACAAAAATCAATCCATATCACCCAATCCGTCTTCGCACTTTGGTTCTGTTGGCTCTACATCGTCATAAAATTGGAGGCATGTATCAATTTTTTGGAGCAATACATCAAGTGTGTCTTCATCTTTTATATTCAACGGATTAAATCCAACAAGGGAATAGCTTTGAATTAATTGAACAAGGGCAATATTTAAATTATGGTAACGATCACCAACTTGTTGGTCAAGTGAACTTGTGAATAAGGGGTCATTATCTAAAAACTCATACAAAGTTTCTGTGTCCTGTAAATTCTTACTCCAAAGATCCATTTTAGAAAGAACATTTAAGTGTGGAATTTCAAGTGATGCCATAACCGATAAACAACATAAAACTGCACTAACATATTTAGCGGAATCAGTTAAAACTTGTGAGTCAACTAAAAACACAGCGCACATCTAAAAAGTCAAAGAGTAGGAAATGAATAATAAACACAAACATTATAATTTTGTTTTTTCATGAAATCTACAAAACGAGTCATAATCGGAAGATGTGAATACAATTCAATTTGTCCTGGGCAGTCAATTATTATATAGTCATCATCATAATCACCCAGTTGTTCTTCGAACCAATCTATATTATCAAGAAAGTATTCCAAACAATACACTAATGCTCCATTCGGTCCATAATGAAGTTCATCCATTACATCTTCAACAGTAATTAAATCACGAATATCAACGTCGATTCCATAATAACTATCGTCAATTGCAGGATCAAGATTTATCATATAAGGTCTACGATGGAGGTCTTCTAAATATTGTTTCATGTATTTACAATAAGTTGATTTCCCAGAACCAGCAGGTCCCATGATGAGTTGACAACACTTTCCCATTTGAAATGAAAATAAGAAAATCGATTAGGGTATTTCCATTTTTAGTTATCTTGTTATAAATAACAAAATGATCTAAAAAAAGAAAAAACAAAAAATATACTTCATTTCGGTAAGCCTTGCTTCAGTGAACTAATAATTTGTTTCATCTTTGTATTTACAACAAAATGAGCACTCGCCCTAATGATTCTATTGCTCAGTATGTTAAAACAAATCAATTTATCTATGAGAAGAAGAGGAACAAAGCCTTAAGTTCTGCTCTGACAAAAACACCCATCCATTTTTTAAATATTGTTTTTAAGGGAAATGGATTTTTAGAAATAGTCATAATTTCAAAGAATTTGTTACAAGGAAAGGAGATGAATAAATTCTATTGTCAAATGAATGAAGTAGATAAATATTCTAAAGAAGTAGTCGTTAATTTGAAAAAGTACTTTTCCGAGTTTCCAAAGAATCCAATATTCTGCATATCTTGTTTTGATAATTATTTGATTTCGTATGGCAAGTTCATGGTAAAAGTTTTTGGACCTAAAGTCGAAGTATGTTTAATGGAGCTTGACAATTTATTTGAATTATGTGAAAGTGGGTTTGATTTGAACAAAAATAGTTCCGAATTGAGAAAGGTGTTTAATTCTGAAATGAATAATTACCAAGTAGTAACGAATGATGGAAAAGAATTGTCTAAACCTTTTATTTATTGTCAAAAAATGGCTGATACAGTCCAATATGTTTTAAATAAAGAAAATGTTAGAATTACTAACTTTACTCAAAAAACTCTTTATCAAACACATAGAAAGGAATTTTCAATTGAACATGACACTTTTATGGTTTGCACGTGCGCAAGAGATGATAAGTCATGTGAGGTATATGAAATTGGATTGACATTTTTTAAACAAGACCCTGTAACTAAACTGTTTGGACCCGAAGGCGAAGTGACATGTTATCAAATTAAATTAAAAGATGAAAAATCTAAATATTATGATGAAATTGAGGGGGATTCGGCAAAAAATGTAATTGAAAGTATCAATGAAATTATTGGCGAAAGAAAAGGGGTTGTAATATTATTTTTGAATTCTACTGAAAGAAATTATTTTAGAAAACATCTCGGAATTGATAAATTTAATCAACAACTCGCTGTTTCATTTGTTGAAAGGTTAGTCAAGAACAAAGCGAATTCCGAGAATGTTAAGTATAAAATGGTTTGGGAAAGTGCTACTAAAAGTATGGATGCCATCGATGGTTGTTGCGAATTTCATTCGGATCATAACAATGAAAAAACTTGCTGCATTTATAAAATAAATAATTTTATTGCACAAATCGATTATATAGAAACGAATTATTCTGACATTATGGGTGAGGCTGAATAATTGAATTATTTCAAACTTAATCTTCGAACTAACAAATTAAAATTAAAATAAAACTAGAAAATAAACTAAAAAATAATCAAATTGATGTCAGTTGAACACATTAACAACCTTTCGACTTTTGAACGTTTTATTTCTTCGAATAACCATGTGGTCGTTGATTTCTTTGCCACTTGGTGTGGCCCTTGCAAAATGATTGCCCCATATTTTGAAGAACTTGCTAGATCAACTCCAACAGTAAAATTTGTAAAAGTTGATGTTGACCAAGGTGCTGATATCGCTCAAAAATACTCAGTTCGATCAATGCCCACTTTTATTCTTTTCAAAAATGGAAAAGAACACGATAGATTTTCTGGTGCAAATAAAGCTAAACTCCAAGAATTTTGTCAACCATCAACATTAAGCCTTCAACCCCATCGTTTACAACAACAACAAAATAACACATCAATGGGAATGACGATAGGAATTTTCGTACTGATATTTGTTGGGGTATTTGTGTTAAGCAAATTACTTAAATAATTGGTTTTCATTTGGTGTTTATTTTTAAGTTTTAAAAAGTAAAAATACTGCAAACCCAAAAAAAAGAAGAGCATGATCTTTTTATTTAGGGGATTTTAAGTATCTTGAAATATTTAGTACTTATTCTTTTTCATGTGGAATTGGTTTAAAACTTCTCCTCAACAACCACAACAACCGCAACAAAAAATCTCTCCTTCCAATAATCAAAAAGATCAACCAATTGAATTAACTACTTTTCATGAAAATTGGTCAATTAATAAATTAAGTGAAGACAATTTCCATCATATCTTCCGTTATCTTTCTCAAAAAGACTTAATGAAATGCAGATCTGTTTGTAAGTGTTGGAGGGATTATTTAAAAACACTTCCTGAATTAACTGTTACTGAGCCAAATCCTAAACTGTCGAGTATTTTCAGAGAAATTAAGAAATTAGTTGTAGACCCAAATTCTCTAATGGATTGTGGTCCTCTCGTTACTCGTTTGAGTAATTTAACTTCTTTGAAATGTGGTAACATATCACAAGAAACTTTAAATGACTTGATTACCCTCAAAAGATTGGAATGTCCAAACGTGGTTCCCCCTTATGGCGTCGAACAAATTTCTGATAGTTCAATTCAAAATGTAACAAAATATTCAGCTTTAACTTCTTTACAACTTTCTAATATTACTGATAGCGATATTCGTGGAATTAGTAAATTAACTGGACTGAAAAAACTATCAATTTCATCTAAAAAGTTTCTTGGTAAAATTGAAGATTTAATTGATGTTAGCCATTTATCTTCACTTGAAATTTCAAATGCTCCTCTTGGTTCGGAGTTTTTCTATAACCTTTATTTATTCCCTTATCTTGTCTTTATTGGATTTAATCATTGTCAATTACCAATAAGTGGAGTGTCTCCCCAAACTCCGTTGTCTCAACTATCACCATCAGATGGATTTATTTATCTTGCTGGATGCAATGCTTTGAGATATCTTTATCTTAATGAATGCGAAGTAACAAATTATCACCTTGATGTTATTGCGCGAATGGATAATTTAGTTGGTGTCTCTTTAAAGGGATGTCCAACTCTTTCTGATTACTCTTTAACCCCATTCAAAAATGCACCAATCAGAGATTCTCTCGAAGAATTGAATATTTCTGAAACAATGGTAACTCATATTGGTCTTCAAATCATTGCTCGTTTGAAATACTTAAGGGTACTTGACATATCGCACTGCGATGGAGTCAAAATTTTATCCCCATTAAATGCCTTGAAATACTTGGAAGTTTTGAGATTGAGCAACGTTAAAATTAACGCAGATACATTACAAGACGCTTTTAGAATACCTCCAGAACGTCTTCAACAACTTCTTGTTGATGCAAGACCTATAGATGACCCTTTGTTGACTGTCATTTGCAGCAAATTCCCAAATCTTGTATCATTGGATTTGAAACAAAGCAAAATAACGTCTCAAGGATTAGAAGCTTTACAAATGTTGAAGTACATTAGATATGTTGATTTGAGTGAAACGGCTGTTGATGATAAAATATTCGAACCATTATCACAAGTAACTTCAATTGAAACAATAACCATGGAGAAATGCCCAAATATTACTGGGGAAGGCATTAGGGTGTTAGAACCATTAAGGGGATTAAGAGTTTTGAATTTTAATGGATGTGCTAACTTTAGTGAGTATGCACTGAAAGAAATGGAAAATTTATCTGTTGAAACTCTGAGATTGTCAAAGTGTGCCCGAGTTGGAATGATGGCGTGGAAATATCTTGGTCAAATTGAGTCTTTAAAACGAGTTGATTTATCATTCACAGGAGTTGAAGATTCTGGAGTTGAAGAAATGTTACAGAGCAAATGGCTAGAAGTAATTTATCTCCGTCATACCAAAGTTGGAGATAATGCTGTTCATACCCTTCTTGAATGCAACTTAATACGAAAAATTGATGTGAGAGAAACAAACGTTTCAGAAGAATACAACAATGCCAATTGTATAGTTACCACAAAAGATCCATCTCCTATACCAAAAATTGTTATTCCCCAACAACAAGCGAAAATTACTTCTGACACTTCCTCATCTTCTGAAAGTAGCGAAGACAGTTCGGATATTGAAAACAAAGAATAATTCATTTGTTAAAAAAATCAATTTAAGCTTTTCTTTTATTTGCCACCCCTTGTGAAATGAACTGCTTTTCCACGACCCCTCGATGACTTTCCGCCACGGGATGAATGTGAAAAATGTCCTCCTCTTGAGCCTCCTTGATGTCCCCCTCTTCTGTTTGTTGAAAATACTGCCTTAATATCGCATAATTTTTTGATATTCAAATCACAATTCATACACCCTTTGACAACAACACCATCCTTTAGTGTTACGTCAACCAAATGGTACGTCTTACATTTAGGACAAACATCGTCTGTAAGTAAAGCTTTTTTAACATTGGCATTCCATTCAATATGACTGTCGCAACCATTACAAAAACAACTCCACTTGTTTTGCAGCGAAGACAAACACATTTGTCCCCCACAAACACTACACAAACATGTTTTTGTTCTTTCACAAGACATTTTACATTCTGGATTGAAACAATTTAAACAACTCGCACCTTCTGTCTTCATAAATTCATTGGGTTCATTGTAGCAAAAAGGACAAACCATCTCTTTCTTTGTTGAATTCTTTGAGGATGACATAATAATTTCAAATTTACAAATCGGACAAGATTTTGTTTGTTGGGTATATGTTGCGATTTGTGGTAATTTATATTGTTTTGAACAAGTCTCACAAGATAAATAAGTTTGTTCGGCAATTACTTTTAACATCATTCGTCCACATTTTCCACATTTACTGAATAATCTACTTTGTTCTTGAACTTGATATAATGGGGCAAAGTTATCTTCAAGTATTTTAATATTCTTTTTGTAAATTATAAATTTTTGTTCAAATGTTTCCAAGGCTTCCCCAATAACATCATCAAAGTCGGCTTTTCCTTCAGCAATTTTAGTAACCATAGATTCAATGTGAGATCTGATTTGTGGTGAAATTAAGTTCTTATCAATTGCTTCTAAAGACTTAGCAAATGCAAGACCAAGTTTTGTTGGTCTCAATGTTCTTTTTGAAGTATCCAAAGAAACATACTCTCTGGTAAGTATATTTTGAATATGTACTGGAATACTTGCGTCAGTTCCGATTCCATTCTTTTCCATAAGAGAAATTAATTCATGTTCGGCTAAATAGTCAGGGCAAGTAGTCACTCCCTTAGAAATTTCAAATATTGAACCAAACACTTCTTGTCCACCAGTGAATGAATCCGGTTTTATTAAATCACAATCATCTTCATCATCTTCATCATCGTCATGCCTAGAAGTAATTTTCATAAATCCGGGTTCTTTCAATGTTTTTCCAGTGCCATTAAAGACATAATTATTAAATTGAATTGAAGTGGACACTTTCTGATAAACGGCGTCTTTATAAATTGAAGCTAAAAAGTTATTTGCAATGAAGTCAAATAATCTTTTTTCAGAATCACCTAAGTATTCTTTTGGATAATTAAGAGGAGTAATTGGAGGATGGTCTCCTTTATCATCACCACCTCTTGGAATATTAATTCCACTGTTTTTAACCAAATCAACTTTTTCTTGGTACTGCGCAGATGAGGCCAAATTATTTAAAATATCATCAAAATTAAAATTAGATGAATATTTCGTAGATTCTGTTCTTGGATAAGAAATAAACCCACTTGTATATAGTCTTTCCGCAATACGCATTGTATCTTGTGGTCCCAAACCCAATCTGATTGAAGCGGCCTTTAGCATTTCAACAGTATTTAAACCAGAAGGCCGTGGTTTTTTAAATTCAGCAACATTTAACTTAATAACTTTTCCTTTTATTCCCTTACAGTTTTTCACAACTTCTTCTGCATCACTTTTATTATCAAATCGGGTGTCCATTTTAAGTTTTTTTTCTTTGCCCAAATTGTCAACAACACCAATTTTGACAACAAAGAAATGTTTTGGAACAAAATTATCAATTTCTTTCTGTCTTTCAACGCAAAAACCTAATGTGGGTGTTTGGCATGGCCCAAAACTTATTAAGGCATCTCCAATTCTTGGGAATTTCTCTTTCAAATACTTTGTTTGTAATCTGGTAAATGCCACTCCGACTCTCAAATCTATTTCTTGACGACAATCAACTGCTTCGGCTAAACGGGGATCAGGTTGGCTAAGAGAGTTAAACGCTTTTATTATGTCTTTCTTTGTGATTGAACTGAATAATGCTCGGTGTATAACACAGTTTTTGGACATGAAATCAACAGTATTATCCATGACTTCAAAACAAATATTTTCTCCTTCTCTATCACAATCCAACCATAACACTAACCTATCACATCCCTTTGCTTCATTTCTTAAATGGGCAACGATATGTGTTTTTGGATTTGCTTCTTGCTTAATAATTTTACAACAAAACAAATCTTGTGGATCAACATTCCAATTCTGGAACGTTGGTTCGAATTCACAGGTATATACATGGCCTGCCACTGATGTCATTTTTGCTTTACGGGTTTCCCCCCTAAACTTACAAGTAAATTCATGCACAAAACAAGAAGGAGAAATTCCTTTTCTTGTTTTCACAGGACCAACAGCTAAGAAATTGGCAATAGATTCGGCCAAAAGAGGTTTTTCAGCAACCATCAAAATGGTCATAACAGAAAGGGATTAAATGAAATATTAGAGTTCAAGTTCTTTTTTGTTGACCAAACTAAACTATAGAAATAATAAATTAAGAAACCACACAACAACCCCTTTTCTTTACCACCTTTTCTTTTCGGTTTAGTCTCACGTTGATTTCTTTCTTGACTTGGTGTACTTCTTCTACTTGTCTTAAAAATACTTTCGAAAGGATGTAATACCCAAAGAATAATACAAAGAAGATTATCCACACAGGAATTACAACAATAAATATGTAATTCTCAATTGCCCAATCCGCAAAGTTAAGGAAAATATAATGGAATGGGACTTTGATTGTGATCAAATCATCATAACAAGAGTTAATAGACGAATTGATTTCAACCATCAGTGAAGGTTTAAACTTTGAAGAAAAGAAAAAAGGATCACGATAATCAACTTTAATGGTAATTTGTTCTTTTGTTTTGGATAGAATTTCACAAGGGGTATTGTCAATGTAAACATTATTTACTTCATTTAAATTTCTTCCGTTGATCGATAAATTATTTCCAACAGAAACTTCTTTGATATCAACAGAATCAATTTCGGGCCAATAGTCAATAACTTCTTTACTGCAAATATCTTTAGGATCAGCACATATCAATTTTCCACTGTACCCATTAACTGTAAGTGTTTTATCGCAATCATAAAACTTTCCATCAATTGACACTTTGTAAAAAGAATTGTTCAGACAAGAAACCCCATAGCAATGACAATTTTGAATTCCAAAAGGAACAAATTTTATTAAAGAACTCTCAAAACACATGGAATTATCACCAAAATTTTGGCCATGATTCAACATTTCCATTCCAATGTAATAATCAGTAGAAAGTGGGCTTATTTTTTGATAACAATGACTGCTTGCAAGTCCGGCAATAAAAATACAATTGTCCGCAATTTCATCGCCCCCTCCAATATATTTACTCCCATAATGCTGATATGATTCATTTAATTCTTCTTGGAATGAATTACCATCACAAACACCAATAGACGACCGATCATTTGTACATCTCCTTATTCCAGTTCTACAATAATACCCATTTGATTTCGGCCATTGAGAACAATCTTCCAAAAATGAACACCCTGCATTTCTTCCCCAAGACAAAGAATCAGCCATTTCGTAATTCGGTTTATAAACACCAAGAGCCTCAAAATATGCAAGAGTCATTTCGCTAACTCTTGCATTTACAGAAGTAATTCCATTCATTATTTCGGATAAAAATATTCTTCTTTCCCAATGGCAGTTGGCAGTTCCACCCCCTCCGCCATCCTCAAGTGGGACATAAGTCATATTTGGGCAACCAAAATGTTTTCTAGCCTTTTCAACAACAACTTCATCTTCGATAACTTTCAAATTCAGTTTCCCGACGGTTTTTGTTACCCCAATATTTCCATCAAACCCCAATGCATGCATTGTCTCATGGAAGATAACCCCGACTTGATCTCGGAATTTTTCTTCGGTTGGCTCCAAGGCAGAGGTGACAATATTCACGTAACCCATTACAGATCTTTTTTTCTGTTGTATGGTATCTAATGCGTAATAGCAAGAAGCAGCATATGCAAAAACCCCAGAGTTTGTATGTGGGTGGGATGTAATCATTATGTGAAAATCGCTTTCTTCTGGCACTATGTATCCTTGTGGAAAAGTTGATTCGCCACATATCTTCCCTGATTCCAATTCTTTGTTATAATTAATGGTATGGACATTAAACATTTTTGGGATTGTAAAGTTTAAACTCTTAAACAGTCTCTAATCCTTGTAAATATTGTAGTAATTTGTCAAAACAATAACAAACTTCAATGTACTGTATTTTTTTGGTTGTTAAAACGTCTTCTTCCGCACAATTATATATTTTTGAACCACGCAAAAGAATGGATTGGCCAGAATACTCGCAAATAGGCTCAACCATATAGGCTTTATTTGTCAAAGCGATGGTATCAAAAGTAAATCTTAAAGGGTGCCAATCACTCGTTTCTTTGTTTTCCGTTTTAATGATTGGTAAAACACTTTTTTTGGTTTGTTTATTAATATCATTAAAAATGCAACGATGTCCGAATGTTGCGACAATTAGAAAGATAATCATTTTGAAACTTTAAAAGATTGGAATGAAACAAAACAGTTAAATGAATTTTAAATGAAACGAAATATTTGTTTTTAAAAACCTTATTTTTTGGTTTGGTCTTTGAAGGACTGTATTAATTTAAAATTATTGTGTTTAACAACTCTTTGATCAGTTGGTCCTTGGTATCTCCGTGGTTTCTCATCTCTACTATAAAATCGTTTACATCTCTCTTTAACTTATAGACTACTTCCTTCACTTTTGGATTATTACCATTACATCTCCGTTCATTTTTCAATTTAAATTGTTCGTAGTTGAAGTTTGCCACTTCCTCATTTAACGAAATTCCGAAACATTCATTCCATAATTTCAAATCTTGAAGTGTTTCCACTTCAGAGATGCTTATTAAATTGCTTTTGTTGCAACAACAACCAACAGAAAAAGACTGGCCAATCAAAGAAGGTCCTATTTGTTCTTGAATTTTTTGGAAAGAGTTTTCTCCTTCGACGACCAAAAGCAAAACGCCGTTGGGATGAGTGATGTCGGATATAAGTGAAAAGAAAAACGATTTAGTTCTGTAGTTTTCGCAAAGTAATTCGGCAATATACAGAGGGACTGTAGTATGTTCAAAACAGAGCAATTTAAAACTTGGCATTGTACTATTTAACAAATCGACAACATAAATTCCATTTTCTCTAAAATGAGAGGTTTCAGGTTTTAGAAGAAGGAGCACCTTTTGGAATCTTTTCATTTGGTTTTCCATTTTTTTTAAAGCAAACAATTTTCGCCTGAAAACATTTTTTAAACCCTTTTTGGAAAGTCAAAAATAAATTTTGAAGGAAAGAAATACAATTTGAATGAAAAGAATGGTCAAAACCATGTTGAACAATTTAAAATAGCATAGTCATTTGTTTTAGATGGACTAAAACATGATGAATGATATTTCTTATTGACCAATGAATAATATCGATTTCTTATTGATCTTGCGGTTCTGTTGTTGAGACAAAGAGCAATCGAACACCATTTACTTCCAATGATTGAGTGTTGATACAAAATAATTGAATCTTCTTCTGCCGTCCATTTACTTGAGTCAATTGCAGGGTTCAAATGATTGATGTATCTTTCTCTGCATTGTTTTCTTGTTCTACTTCCTACAAATTTGGCAATATCCACCCATTTAGATTCTCCATATTGTTTAACAGCCTCCAATAAGCGATTATCTTCCTCATTTGTCCAGATTTTGCCTTGTTTTCTTTGTCTTCTTCCTCTGCTTTTTAGTCCACTGATTGGAGAGCCACAGACAACGGATCTTGTTTCAAAAGAATCACTCGAGACTGAAAGTGTGCTCATGTTGATTGCTTTGTTTGAAATCTCAGTTTTAACTTTCCTTATATACGCCATCGTTCTCCATTTTTGGACGTTTATCAACAATTCGACCCCTTTTTCTGTTTCGTTTTTCCTTCATTGTTCAGACTCTTTTTGGTGTCAAAATTGTGATAGAATTCAAAAAAGGGGTGAGAACCCCATAAAATGAAATCCAAATATAAAAATACCCTCTGATCACAAATTACGGAATGAAACGGAATTTAACGAAGAAACCATTAAGATTAAGAGACGTTGTTTTGTTGTAATCTGCGAAAGAACAAACCACACAAGAGGCCTCCAAAAGAATTTTTTTTGCGATCTCCGCAACATGAGAAAATTCTCTGAAGTTCTTCGTTATTGCGTTTCCCACAAAAATAGATTTTTTCTTTTGTCGGTGATTAAAGAGAAACTTCCTTTTTAGTTTTTAAAAACATGAAACACAAACAAAAAATGGCCAACATAAAAAGAGTTTCTAGGCGTTGTGGATCAAAGATTTATTGAAAAGAAAAAGAAGTGAAAAATCAAGAAAAGGGGTAACGCCAACAATAAAAACAAATCAAATTAGTTGAAAAAAAATGGTTTCACTCACTTGAAGAACTTTGGGCGGAAGAGTCATCGTCAGAAGAGGTACTGCTTGAGGCACCTTTGTTGTCTTCGATTTCTTCGATTTTTTGATTTACAAGATTTGAATGTTCTCTGCTCTCTTCAATTTGTTGATATTCATTATTTTGATTTGGGTTTTGTTGTAGGTTTTCGGAATGCATCAAAACAAGTCCTACTTCCCCATAGCACTCACCAAAAGAGTTTTCATCGACTTGATCCTTTTCTTTTCGTTGATGTATTCTTTCGTTGTACTCACGAACAATAACTAGGTTCTTTGAATTATCAATGGCCCTCTTTTCGGCATGTTTTAATTGTTTCTGTTCCAATCCAGCTAAACGCCTCTTTTTCTTTAATTTGTTATTGAGAACAATCATTCCAACAACAATTCCAATAATAATCAAGACCAAAACTATTATTCCAATAACTACCCCAATGATAATTAGTTGTGAATTTGTTTTCATTTCTTCCACCCCATCTTTGCTTCCGTCTGGGCATTCACTTGGTTTTATATCGCCAATTGAAATGTATTTGTCGCATACATAATAAACTTGATAAGACAGCTTGGTTGGATCTTCTTGTTTGAAGTTTAATTTCGCAGAATCCAAGTCAACAGTTCGGACGATAATGTTTTGAATGTTTCTTACTTTATAACTCACCATCGGGAAAATTGGTTGCGTGAGTTGTGGAACATAAACTATTGTTTTTCTAACGAAAACCAATACTGAGGCAAGGGCATTAACTGATATGAATGCTGGGGAATTACCTACGATGATACCCCCTCCGCTCAAAGACATCTTTCCTCCTTTTGGCAAAACTATGGTTCCTTCTTTCAAATCAATTAAACTTCCAACATTTAATATTAATTCCTTCTCCACATTCAGCCATCCTTCAATTGTTAATTTTCCAAATAAATTCCATTGTACTGCGCTTACATTTCCTTTTATAACTAATGTAGTAAATGAAGCAGAATCAATACTTAAGTTCTTTGAATCTATTACTCCATTTTCAACTTGAAGGTTATTTATAACCCCTTGAATTTGCATTGATACATTATATCCGAAAATGTAATTAGACTCAATCGAAGAACCTTTTATTGTGTGAACATTTACTCCGAGTTGTAATGTATCGAAAACTCCATAAATATTTGTTATTTCTTCAATTATTGAAGAAGAAAAATTAAGAACACATTCATTTGATGCGCAAGGACATATCAAACTTGGGTAAGATGTTTTATAGAAATCAACCATTGGTGTCGGTATCATTGGTTGACAATCTAATACAGAGTTTGGATATACATCTTTTGGACAATAAAACAGTGTTGATGACTCAAATCTTAGATAATAATTTTCATTGATTGTATCGAGACTCAAACAATGTGGTTGTGTTCCTGTTGCCAACTGAAGACAACTCTCTGGTTGAATTGTATCGGCAGGACTGATGAAAGAGATATGTGCATTTTCTTCAGCAAAAAATGGCTGTGCCGAAAGTAATTCAACTTCATTCAGAATTAAATTACCAGAAACGTTCAGTCCATTACTTTGTATAATTGATTGATTAATAAATCCATTTACAACAACCAAATTATTTGATTTTATTACTGAGTTTTTCACATAAATTTGATTTAATATTGTTGGGGTTTCAATAATTATTGAACTCCTTCCAATTGGCATTTCATCCGTAAGTTTACCAAAAGAGAAGTTACCATTAATGTCAACTTCAACATTTCCACTCAATAAATAAATGTTCAAATCCATGTTTCCTCGGAAAGATATATCATTTGTAACATACTGATTTTTTACTTTCAGTCCATCACCAATTATTGTTAATGAAGAATTATATAACACATTTGTTATTGTTCCGGAAAGCGTTATCATTGCGGTTGAAGTCCCACGAACATCAATGGAACAACTTCTTTCAAATATTCCAGCATCAGTTGATATACAGGGGCACTCGTCAGTAATAATACCATACACACAAGTAATCGCAGGGCAAATGAAAATTTCAACTTGATTGCAAACATAAGCCTCGTTGTCTTGGCAAGTTTTACCACCAGTATAAACAACAGAATTATTGTAGATAACTTCATTTGAAACCAATTTGGTTGTGGAGGAATACAGTTTTAAACAAGTTTTCAATTGAATGTAATCCCCTGATGGATTTGTAAATTGAATTGATTTTATTCGTAAAAATCCATTTGTTTGAATTGGAATCATATTTGTTGGAACAATTAAGTCGACACTTACATTTTCAAAATCAGTAAATATTAAAGTTCCTTCATTTCGAATTTGAACATTTCCTATTCCACCAACAGTTACAATCGCTGATCCCTCTATTTTGTACTTACAATTCACACTTTTATCAATGAAAATTCGTCCTTTCTTCAATACAATCAAACCATTGTTGCATTGTGTAGATTTGATATTGAAATTCCCGTTAACTGTAAGTCCATCAGAAACGTTCAACTCTAAATCAACACTAAAATCATTCACATTTTCAAGAGTGCTATTTCCAATAATTGAAATATTCAAGTAATGGGGTTCATCATTTAAATCAACCCAACTTGGTGGGTTATGAGCAAAGGAAAGAACTGTCCCTTCCTTCATAATAACTCCTCGTGTTGGAATTGTAGTGTCATATTCAACACTCCCACTTGTTATATATTCACAAAAATCACAATTGTTACATTGAGACTGTCTTCCGAAATCATACGTCAATACACTTGAAGAATTAATAAAGCAAGGTACTGTTGGGCAATTGCTGGTTATCACTGGAATTGTTTTGATGGTTTTTGCAATAATTGTGTCATGACAGTATTTAGAGTATCCTTCTGGAGGAATAACGCTGAGTGGGGCAAATGATACAATTACAGTTTCTCTGTTTGAATCAGTTATTTCTAAGTCTCCAATAACTAAATCTGTCGTTTCAATAAACCCATTTTCTTTAATAACAACAGCCCCAATAGACCCATTTCTTATATAAACTGGATTTGAAACAATATATTGATCCATTCGGCACTTAACATTCACAGTTAAATCACAGTTTATCGAACAACAATTAATTGTATCAACAATTAATGGAACGTTAAAAAGTAGGTTGACAGAACTTGCGTCTACAACTGAAATAAATGATGTGTTATATTTTTCCATTATTGATATGTTTAAACTTGTTTGATTTTCCTCAACAATCATCCAAGATACATTACCAACAAGATTGTTTATCGTAATTAATTCTCCAGATACATTCAATGCCATTCCATTTGAAGGACAGAATTTTCCCTGTCCTGCAAAAAACGATGTTGGATCACTTGCATTTGATTTGACTAAATCACAAATTGGTGCGTAATGAATGCATTCATATTTGGGTGGTAAATTTTTATCACTGATATATAAATCCCAACCGCCACATCCAATCCTCAGGGGTGGCTTTAATTCTTCGACTAAATAATTTGTGGCGTATCCTGAGAGAAAATCAAGTTGAGCGTCATATGCAACGGAACAATAAACAGTGTGTAAAGAAATTAGGCCCCTTTTGTCAATTCTTACTCCCCCATCATTGAGTTGAACAATTTCTAAAACACCAATATCGACAACAGTGTCCATTGTTGTTGTCCCAATTGTAATTCCACTTATCAAAGTAAGATGATCAACAAATACATTTCCAGTAATTGCCATTGGTATTGAATATTGAGTAGAGCTCATTATTCCAATCAAGGAATAATTTCCTTTATTAACTACAGAATCCTTGCAGTATAAATTAACTTTGGAATTTGAAACAATGGTATTCAAACTAACTTTACAATGGACATTATATTCTCCCATGCCAATTGTTAAATCCCTTCTGAAGCTGTCACTTTCATTACATTTCACATATATTGTCGATTCTTCTAAAGTTGGCTGAATTAGAGTATCAAACCCCAGAGTCACTGTGACATCCTTCACATTAGTTCTTAAACCACTTCTTGGGTATGTATTAGAAAGATCCATGGTTAAACTATTTACTCCCACATCATATCGGGTTGTATCGTATATACATCTTTGAGAATCATCACCGCATGGGCAATAAGGAATATCAAAATGAACACTGTCTGGCAGGATATTTTCGTCTGTCATAGATTGGGGATATTCACATTGAACATCTTGTAAATCATAGTCAAAACAAACAATATTTGGAATTGCGATGATTCGATGTGCGCAATTTCTTTCATAAAAACTTGTTCCACTATAAAACAATTCTGCATAATTTGAAATGAAAAATGAATTTGAAGACGAAGATTCAATACTTCCAATATAAATAGTAACGTTTCTCATTGTAGTTGTTGAAAAAAATATTGGCTGAATTAATGAAGTGGTGGAGACAATTGTTTCAATTTCAATTATTGTCGAATCAATTGGAATTCGAAAGTTATCATTGAGTTTAGAAACTAGTTTATTTACAACAAGTTGTTCTGTTGTTATTTTTTTATTGATCTCAATTGTAAACGTATTTGTAATATTCCAGACTTCTTCTACAGTAACTTCATTTATTGAATTAAAAACATAATTATCAATAATCATAAGCTTTGTACTGAATTTCATTTGTGTTAAAACATTATTGCGATCAATCGAAACATAATTTAATTGTTTATCCGATAATAAAATATTTGAATTGATTGTTTCTGCAACTAAAATGCCTTCAAAATATATTTCAGTTGAATTAAATGATCCAACTGTAATTTGTTTTTCGATGGGAAGAATCATATAAATGGAAGGACATTCAATTGTTGTAATATTAATGTAATTATTGCCAGATATTTTAGTTTGGAAATGAACAATTACTTTTTCAAAAGAAATATCTCCTTGGATTTGAAGGTAATCAGTTTGAATAAAATCGACAGATACTCCATTTGATGGAGAAATAATTGTAATATTTTTAGCGTTTACACTCCCATGGTGAACAATATCTTCAGTTGTTTGAATAAAATAATTTTGAATCACTGCGTTTTTAATATTAATCCCCCCATCAATAATTGAAGAATTCGCCTCAATGGTATCAACTTGCATATTACAATTTGAATTCATTAATGTATCAATTCCCTTTATTTCTTCTAAATGAACAACCCCTTCTTCTTCAATATTTGTTTTATTGAAACTTATCTTGTTGCTTTCTAATAATTTCACATTAATTGTTTTATTAAAAGACACATTAAATTCAGGCGTTTTTATTGAATTGAAAAACATATCTCCATTTCCTTCAACTTTTAAGCAAGTTGAAACTATTGCTTCTTGAATAATCCACAAATTTCCAAATATTAATGCATCTCCTTCTATTTTCATGTTATTAATTGTAATATTTTTATTTGGAGAATTTTGTACTTCTATTTGAGAAGAATATAAACCATTGATTTCCATATTTTCTGACCCCGTTATATGAATTACATTATTCTCACTACAAATAACACCAGTAACATTCAAACTTCCAACAATCAATATGGAAGAAGATGATATTAAATAATTTACTTGTATTTCTTTTTCTTGATTTGTTATAATTTCAATTGCTGAAGCATTTAATTCATTTATATAAACATTATTTTCTGATTTCAGCGTAAATGTTCCTGGAATAGAATTAACTCCAAATAATTGTAAATTCCCTGTGATATTTACATTGCTTTGACAATTGATTGTTTCAATTTCAACTAACCTACTTGGAGATGTATTAATATTTAAGAATTGACAATTAATTTGGTTAAAGAACATATCATTCAACCCAATAATATCAATTCCATTTCTTCCTTCAATAATACCATTACTCTTAACATTGCCATTCATTGAAACATAATCAGAATTTATATTTTCAATTAAAATGTTTTTATTATCCAAAGTCTCAACATTAATATTTTTCGATTCAATTGATTTCATTTCAACATCGTCTTCTGCTTTAATAAACAAATTATTTATCGATTTCACAAAATGACTAACAAATAAACACCCATTGAATTCAGAAGAATTGTAAATAACTCCATATTCAACAGAAATTGGTTGATTTAATTGTGTTTCAATAAACAAATTATTAGTTTCTAATGTGTAGATATATACTGGAAGTATTGTCTTTACCATTACATCATTTGTTACATTCATCTCATTTGTTACATTTAAACTTCCTTCCAAAATAATGTTATTCGAAGATTGGAAAGAATCAACATGAAGATATTTGGAAACACCCATTTTTATCAGAGAATCATTACAACCTACATCTCCCAAATAAACATCAACAGTTGTTTCGATAGTTAATAACCCACCAGCAATAAGACTGTTTGTCAAATTTATTGATCCTTTTATATTAAAATCTGTGCTACTCGTCACATTTTCGACGAACAAATAATTATTGTCTCCAATCACAACCGTAATACTTCCTGCTTTAATAGATTTTACATAAATATTTTCATTTGAACTGATTTTACAGGAACCAGAAGTATCAATATTCTCAATTTCTATCTCTATTGAAGATTCAATTGTGAGAGTTGACATAGTTTTAATATATCCTGAAACAATTGGATTTCCAACAATTTCTATCTCATTTGTTGCTTCCAATTTCCCAATTGTAATGTTTTTATCTTTTTGTGTATTTATATAAGTTTTATCTGTTGTTAAATGATAAATGTTAATATCTTGACTTGAAGTAATATTTGTTTCACCATTTATTGTTGTTTGTTTCTTCATATTTACTTTTCCTTCAACTATCAAATTTGTTCCAATTATCAAATTATTCAATACAACATTCTTAGAAAGTTCTGTGATAATTTTGAGAAAGTTATTTGTTTCAATTGATTCGAAATACATTTCATTTAGACCATTTATAGATATTAACTCATTACTTTTAATACTTCCAGAAACATAAACACTTCCTTCGATGTATAATGGATATTCTGTTTGTAATGAGCCAATTGTAACATTGGCTTCTTTTGAAGTGGTTAATTCAACAATGGGCACATTTAGATTGGTTAATAATGAAATATCACCACTACTCATAATACTCAATTTATGTGGAATTGTAAAGGTATTAATTAATTTCGCCATTCCTTTAATCTCCAAATCATTTGTGGTAACCCCATTCTCTATTTGTACTAATTTATTCAACAAAGTAATAATTGAAATATTATTTGCATTAATGGTATTAAATTGCATTTCACCATTTCCTTCAACATACATTAAACCACCAACATCTAAAACACCTACACTTTTAATTGACCCATTCAAAACTAAATTTCCGGTTATTTCGCAATCCTTAAAGGTAATAGATGATGTTTTGGTTGTTTGCATTGATGGATTAATTGTTTTTAAATAATCAATACTCATATCCCCATCCGATTGTATTGACAAAGTATCAACTATCATAGAAATTGTTTGTAATCTGCCAATAATATTATAACTATCCCCTGAAGTATGTTTATTATAATTAATTGTTACAGATTTAGCAATATTGTTGTTTATAAAAACAATTGGACAATCCGCTTCATTTATAATAACATCACAATTAGCATTGTTTTCAAGCTCAGGCGTTTTAACTTTCCCATTTCCAACAATGCAACCGTTAACAATAAGTTTATTTTCTGTCTGAATACTTAATATTGAAACGGCACTGCTTTTTGCATTATTAAGAAATGCCGTTGGAACTGTTAAATTCTTTATTGAACAAGGTCCATTGGCGTCCATTGTTAAATGGCTTGTCAAAACTACATTGTTTGTAATATATAAACAACCAACTACCTCCAAAAAAGAAGCGGGTGTGTTGATTCCATAAGTACCAATCGTAACTGTTTTAGAACTCAATGTTGTTATTTGTGCTTTAGGTGAATACAACTCACCAAAAGCAACGTCTGATTGGCAATTATCAATAATCATATCGAAATTAACGTCAGCAATTCCTTCAATAAACAAGCAACCATGGAAATTTAATGTTGTTGTTTTCATTGACTTCATTTTGACAGTATAAAGTGGGTTTTCTTCGAAATAAACCACTGGAACGTCAAACGAGCCATAACTTTGGGATCCCTCACAATTAACATAAACATAATCTTGTGCGATAAAAAATCCAGTTGAATCCTTTCTTTGAATACATCCTGTAACATTGATATTTTGAGAAATAAGAACAGAATTCATCACAACGGAAGATGTCGAAAGAGTTGTTATAAGTGCTTCTTTTGCTGTTAAAGTAGTTATTCGCATATATCCTTTACAATCATTTATCTTCAGCCATTCTGATGCATTAACCTCATCTAAATAAGGGCATCCATTAATTAAAATAGTTTTAAATTCTAATTTAGTATTAATTTTCAACACCTCAGCTGTTGCTTCAAATGAACTAGAAGTGGGTGTTTTTGTTATTGTTTCTATAATAACAGTTAGTAAAGGAGCATTTACTAAAATGTTATCTGAAGCTAATTCAGTAACTGAAATAGTTTTTCCGGAAATACTCAAATCAGTAATTTCAACATAAGAAGCGCCTTCACTCCAAAATTGAACATTGGATGTTTCTTGATATGAGTAATTAAAATTTGGACATATAATAGAGTTAATCGTCACAACAGAAGCCTTTTCAGAAATGAAAATTCCCAAAGTTGAAGTAAGTGAAGTTGCGGAAATACTTCCATCAATAGTTGCTATCAGTGTTTGTATTGTTCCAAAATCAATTGTTCCTCCTGTTGTTTGTACCGTTAAATTACCAAATATTGCTTGCGGAATATTAAAAGTAGAAGAAGTATCTTCAAAAGTTGAATTATTTTGAATTTGCAGACCATTGATCGTGATAGAACATTGCAAAGTACTTGTCTTAAAAAGAGGGGATATTAACTGAGATATGTTAATTTGCGACAACGAATCAGAAAGCAAAATGGAATTTTCACAAATTAATGTTTGAACATTTAAAATTGTGTTAAATGATTCAGTAGTTAGTTGCGGAACTGTGAATGTTCCGATATCAATTTGACTTTTTTGTAAAATTGGATATGAAGTAACATTTGTAGGTTTTAATATAATTGAAGGTGTAAAAAGAATGTCTATAATAAATTTTGAACATTCGTCAGTCATTACAATGGTAGTTCCAATGGTAATATTTGAAGCATTAAATAAACAACCTTTTGTATTTGACATGAGAACATTAGAGTCAATATCATTAAAATATATGTGAGATGAAACATCTTTTAAATCAATAACTTCGGTGGTACCTATTTTTCCAACAGTTATATTCGAAAGTAAGGTACTCATTTCCAAAACTGGAGAATTTAAATTATGAATAACATAATCAGTTTCATTATCTTTTAAAACTATCTTTTCTAAGGCATTTAACGAAATAATTATTATGGATTCGTTAAAACCATCTGATGTCATTGATGATGTATTTAATTCATTGATATTAATTTTTCCATTGGTCAAAGTAACAAATGTATTTAAATCGTTGAGAATGGTATTGACGTAAATATCATCTTCTTTTCCAAATAAAGTAACATTCTTTGCGGTAATTTTTTGTATTACGACTTGTGAATTTGATAATTCCAAAACAAGATTAGAACAATTGATTGAATTGAACTCCAATGAACTATTACTACTTTCAATTGAAAAAGAATCAGCATTTACTCCATTAATTATAATTTCCAAATCAAATGAATTATGGGAAATGACAGAGAAATCCCCCAATCTAATTGAATCCAATTGGACATTTGAAACGTTTTTTAATTTAAAAGAAGACACAACAAATTCACCATTTGAAATACAAAAAGAGTAATTGTTCATTTCCATATCCAAGTCAATATCATTTATTAATAATTCACTTCCAATCAAATCAACAAAAGAATTTGTTTGAGTGGTATAACTCATCATATTTAATTTGAAGTTTTGGTTTGGACAATAAACATGATCGAATCCGATAATGTCAGATGAAGTGACCATAATGGAACAATCACAATTAGTTGTGTCTTCTCCAAAATAAATTCTAAACCCATTACATGCTTCATTAATTTGACTATTTGTGGTTTTAAATGATCCAATAACACTATTACATATATTTCTTGATTCAAATAATATTTTGGTTTCGGTAGAAATTACATTCCAACTAATAGAGGAAACGGTGGGACATTCAAAAAAATTCAAATAATTAGTAGTAGTTGAGTCTTGATATTCCAACGAATTAATTTCAATTAGAACTTCTTCTTGTGAAGTGAACGTAGTAAATTTATAAACAGCACTATCAATTATCATTTTCGAAAGTTGTGTTCCAATTTTATTAATGTTCGTGACGACAGAAAAATCAAAAGTGTTAACAGTTAACACACCATTGAGGTTAAGTGATAGAGGTGTGTTTGAATTGATCGAATAACATGAAACATCGCCATTTATTGTGAAGGTACTACAACCAGAAACAACAAAAGTAACATCATTTGTATCCCCTCCAATTTCTCCGCTATTAAATATACAATCATTTACTTGATAATCGTAAGAACAAGCAACGAACAAAAAAAAGAAAAGAAATATGAAGGTATGACTTAAAGGCATATAATAAAATACAGTTTAAGTGTAAATAGTTCTAAAATCGCATTAACATTACATAGAAAATAATAAAATTTGGTGCGGCCAAAAATGATTGAAAACGGTTCTTAATTAGGTCATAATTTTAAGGAAAAGTCATTATGAAAAATGACGAGGTACAGTATTCGAAGGTGGGGTACAAATTTCTCCAACAAACCAAAAAAAATTTAAAATTTCTAAAAACACGAAAGGAAAACCGAAATTATAAAAAAAAATTTGTTGAAAATTAAAAAAAAAAATTAAAGAAAAACTGAAAAATAAATTGAATGTCAATGAACTCAATGTTCCCCCCACTTTCGGCGAAGGGAGGAAAAAGAAACAGAAATAAAGCTCAACAACAAAATCAACAACCTGTCCAAACTCAACAACAACCACCTCAACAACAACCTCAAAAAGTTGAATCTGTTGAAAAAATTGAAAAGGTTGAAAAAGTTGAAAAACCTCCTGTAACTACTAAAGTTGAACAACCAACAAAACTTCCTTCGAACTCAAATTTACCAGATCTTCCTCCCGAAACTTGTCAATTAATCGCCGATTTAGCTGATGTTGAAAAAAGATTAGATGCATTACATGCATTATCAATAATTGCCGATAAACACCCAGAT
Organism: Entamoeba moshkovskii; assembly: GCA_002914575.1. Taxonomy (NCBI): domain Eukaryota; phylum Evosea; order Mastigamoebida; family Endamoebidae; genus Entamoeba; species Entamoeba moshkovskii. Next base: position 30,513 of record NWBR01000223.1, read on the forward strand.
CTTGCAATTCCTTTATGGTATTCATTTGGAACTGTTGTCATTCTTCTTGAAGAAATCGTTAGTGTTTACCCATATATTTCAGGAAAACATAAAGAAACGTTGGCAGTATCTTCTTATTCTTTAATTCAACGAGTTTGCAAAGCCTTGGCATTGCTTCAAACGATTGCTTCACATCCAAAAACACAACACTTTTTGATTGGAATTGATATCATTTATTTCCTAACCCCCATTTTTGCACTCACCCAAGTCGAAAGAGAAATTGAATATTTACGATTAACATCACTTGGGGTTATTGGAGCAATGTCGAAAACTCGTGATCCACAAATTGTTAAATATTTGATGGATAAAGAAGTTCTAATGATTTGTATTGTTTCAATTCAACACGCCGCTGAAATATCTCGAGTTATTGCAACTTTTATTCTTTCTAAATTATTTAGTGAGAATACTGCTTTGGAAAATGTTTGTGAAAACTCTCAGAAAATTCTTTCTATTGCTAATCTTCTTTGTCATTCAATCGCCGCTACCGTTATGCAAAAAAGAGATGTTAATGGTCGTCTTGTTCGTTATTCTTTGGATTGTTTAAATCGTTTGTCAACAAACCCCAAAGCGACTGTTCATCTTCATACACTTGTTACTGAATATAAATCACTTTTTAAAGACCATCTTTTGGAATATATTGTCAGCAAAGAGCCTAACTTGAAGCCCAAATACGATGAATTCTGTAGAAATATCAATTTCTCTCCAAAATAAGGGGAAAATTCTTGTCTCATATTATATAAGGTTGGATTTGGTTAAAATGTATTTGGTTATCGATGACCATTTTCTTTTTGAAGAGAATTTGGTTGTTTCACTTCTCACCTATAAATTTCATTCAAAACTTACCATTTTGTATTAAAAAAACTAAAAAGTATAACTTTTTTATTATAATTTTATAAGAACTTTTAAGGGTTTTTTGAAAACTTAGTTGGTTTAATCGTCGTTTAGTTATGTCAGCTCCACAATGGTTTGTTCCAGTTAAAGCCGGCGATGCTAAAGTCCCAGCTTATTACCCAACCGACGATATGATTCAAGAACAAAAGAAACAATTAAGAACAAGAAAAGGAGCTAAAATCACTGCTCTTGATAAACCAGCATGGAATCTCGAAAAATTAAGAAAGACCATTGTTCCAGGTGCCATTCTCATTATTGTTGCTGGTAAATATGCTGGAAAGAAAGTTGTTTTCTTAAAACAATGCATTAAATCAGGAGCCCTTATTGTTACTGGTCCATTCAAAATCAATGGAGTTCCATTAATGAGAATTAATCAAAGATACGTTATTGCCACTTCTCAAAAAGTTGATGTTTCTAAAGTTAACACCAGTGGAGTTGATGTTAAATTCTTCAAGAAAATCGCCATTAAGAAGGCCGCTTTTGGAAAGGCTGTTGAAGAAGATTTCGCCAAGAAACAATACGAAACCAAGAAAGCTTTAATTGTTGAAAAACAAAAACAAGTTGATGAAACACTTGTAGCTGAAATTAAGAAAGTACCATATCTTAAGGAATACATGGCCTCATATTTCACTCTTAAGAACGGTGACCATCCACATCTCCTTAAATTCTAAGTTAACTCAATAAAATTGGTGAAATGATTCTTTTGTTCGAAATTTGTTTTTACTTCCTTTTTAAAACTTGAAGAGGAGAGAAATTGATTGAAAATTATTCAATTCTTTTAATGTTCTGGTAAATTCAATGGGAACGAAGTATATTGATTCATTGCTTGGACAATATTAAAAAGATGATCACTTACTTCATCTTTTGGATCAGTTTTAGACCATACTCTTTCAAAGAATTGAGTATTAAAGAATAAATTGAATAGATTCCTTAATGTTGAAAGATTCTTTGGAGACAAACATGGTCTTAATGTTTGAAGTAATTGAGCTTTAATTTGATTATTAAGAACGTCCACCAAATTTTTAAATCCTGTTTGAAGAAACTCTGCTTTTTTCAATCCAAAATATCTAAATAATTGATCAAACATTGTAAATGCTTCACGAAGTGGTTTATCCAAAGCAATAATTTGATCATTTGTTATATTTTTATGTTGCCATTCCATATAAGCTTTGGCAACAAGTTTCATAATGAATTTCTCATATTTCTTTGCTTCTTCTTTTCCCGCATCAATTTCAATTAATTTTTTAATTGCTTTCAATAAATTAGTCATTTCTTCATTCATAACAAAACTAGCACTTCCACTACCACCAACTGAAGCAACAGTATTTCTTGTAATTTTATCAATTAACGTTCTTTTCGATTTTTTAATTAATGTTTTGTTTGGAGGTGGTTGTTTGGAAAGTTTGGAATGTTTTTCAAACATTTCAATCCACATTTTAAAGGAGTCCTGATTTCTAATAACAGTTAATAAACAGTTTTTAATGACATTTAATGGTTGAAAATTAAAAATATAATTGATTTCAAGTTATTGGTCTCTTCTTTATTTTTTAGTTCTTGCTTCTATAATTATATTATCATATCCACCCCCATTCACAAACTGCGCTATTTCAAATGATTTACAAAGTAACAAACGTTTTGAATTGATGATTTGTCGATTCAATCGTAAAATGGAAAGAATTCTTGTGTTCATTTAATTTGTGTTGAGGATCTGAATTAATTGTTACATTTGCCAATTCAATTGAACCTTCTGGTTTATCTTCAAGCTCTGTTTTGTAATAATAAAGAGTAGATCCATTGATAATGACAAAGCGTAATTTCCATTTCTTTTTTAATTTGCATTCAAGATATCCCTCGAAAACATCAACAGTTTGCTCACTCATTTATTATGAAATCAAATGAAATAAAACAGATGTGTTTTTATTAAAAAAAAGTTATATGAAATAGTTCAGTGTTTTTTGTTATGTATAACATTTATTTCAGAGAAAAATCAATTACAATTGTCCTTTATATTGATTTACACTTATATAATCACCAAACGAGCCCCAATGTGACCAACCAATTTGGTATGATAAATTCCAAATCATTAATAATACAAATTCAATAATTAATAATATTGCAGTCATTATAATAACTATTGTTTAATTTACATTGAAAACAAAGAATAAACAAACATTTATTTCTATAAGAAGCTTTTGGAGAGATGTAAGTGAATAAAAACCAAATTAAAACAATCCAAAAAGCAGGCATAAAGAAGAAACCACAAATAAAGAATATTTTACAAATTTTTCTACCTTTAATATTATCGAGAGCGTCAGCGTGAAAAAACATTAGTTTAATTGGTTTATTTTAGTTCTATTTCAAAACTATTAAATTATTCTTTTTAAAAATCTCTTAATTTTAATTAATATATTCAAGACAATATGCACTAAACAAATTCTCATAATATACAATCCCTTTTTCCGTTTCATCGCGACATATTACTTCTTTTCTTTCTAATTGTTCCATTAAAGTGTTAACAATCGCATATTGAACTCCATAATGTTGTGCAATATCAAGACTACTTAATTTATGAGAAGTTTGTAATGTTTGCAAAACAATATGTTGGAAATTATCCAAATTGAATTCAATTTCATGAATAATTAAAGATTCTTGAATTTTAATTAAACCAACATATTTTCCTTTTGTATTTAATAATTCACAAGCATCTCTCATTTCTTTTGGACTTATTATATTTCCTCGTGCTCTATTATAAATCGCATAAAGATCTGTTAACATTATTGCCATTTCTCCTTTCTTTTTAAAATATAAATGAGTGAATTCATCTATTTCATCTTTTAAAGCATCTAAATAATTCTTTCCATAATCCTCTTTTGTTACTGGAGCATTAATATCTAAATCGGTCATTAATAATTGAAATTCTTGGTTTTGTTTTCCAATGTTCGCTTCATTGCGAAATTTACTTGCAATCGTTTCTAATCCACTTGAACATGCAATCATGACTTCAAGTGATTCAAATGCAATTGAAAATATTTCATCAATATCTTGTCTGTCTTTTTCTTTAGTTTCAATGTAATTCTTCAACACACTTAATTGGTTTGTTTGCATCACAAGTTAAAATCTATAAATTAATAAAACTTGAAATTAAAAATTGAAAAAGAAGAATGCAAACCAAATTCGAAGAAACTTCTTATAGTATTGGTAAATTCTCTATTTTCTCAACCGAATACAATGTTAATAACCCAAAAGCAATGATGGTATTAATTCATGGGTTTTGTACATATTCGGGAGTATTGAAACGAATGGCGGAAATGTTACAATCAAAAGGAATATTATTATGTATGCCTGATTTACCATTTCATGGTAGATCTAGTGGTGAACCAAAAGGATGGATTGATTCATTTGATACTTTAACAACAATATGTAACAAATATATTGATATAGTAAAAGAAAAATATAATCAAAATGAACAAATACCAATGTATGTTATGGGACATTCAATGGGTGGTTTAATTTCTTCGATAATTTCAAGAGAAAGAAAAGATTTGAAAGGAGGAATAGGAAGTGCACCAGCATATGAAATAAATAATATGATTGTGACTTTATTATATTATGTATTTGTATTGTTGGTTTATTTCTTCCCAAAATTATATTTACCAACAAAATATTCAGATAAGGAATTCCCAAGAAAAGAAGTTAGAATTGCTTTTGAAAAAGATTGTTATGTTACAAAAGGAAAAACTTATTTTAATTCAATTGTTGAAATGATGAAATGTGGTGAGAAAGAAATGAATTCAAATATTTTTATTCCTTTCTTACTTATTCAAGGTACAAATGATCATTCGGTAACAATGAATGG
>NWBR01000226.1:0-15546 GCA_002914575.1 Entamoeba moshkovskii
GTTAATAACATATGTTCCACTTAATTGGACATTAGCCCATTTAGTAAAAGTTTTCTTTTGGGTAAGAACCCATTGTGGTTGAGACATTTTAATTGTTTGATGAGATTGCAGTTTTCATTATATAGTTCGACTTAAACTTATTTTAGACTTTTATAGTTTCACGTTTGTTTTTGAGTTTTCCTTATTTTAAAGATTTTTCTTTGTTTTTGTGTTTTCATTTTTTTTGAAACTTCAAAAGTGTGGGGGCACTCAGAAGGTGTCTTTGCTATATTTTCCTATTGGTAAAACTATAATTGATTTTCTAAATAACTTTTAAGGCCATTCTTTGAATGAAGCACTGTGGTTGTCATCACCACAACCATGACTCATTTGAATTACCCATATACCAACTAAGTGAAGATGAACAAAAAGAAATTAATGTCTTTCTGGCGGAAATAACAATTGAAAATATAGAAAGTGTAATTGGGTTAATAAAAAAAAACGAGAGTTTCGTGGTTTATTTGTTTGAACAACACTACATGGAAAAAATAGTTAATATATACACTGGTCATGTGATGCCCGTTGTCAAGCCACTACCCATTTTGGAAGGAATAATTAAGTTATTTGAAACAATTTCTGAAAGCATTCGTCGAGATCTGTTGCTTTCAATCAATATTTTGTCATTAATTATCCCTGTAGCTTTTTGCAATGAAGTCACTATGACAACAATCCATTCAGTTCTGAAAATCTATGACAATTTGATTTGTGATGATATCTCCGCAATATTTTCAATGTCCAATCAAATATTCCCAATCGTCATGATTTGGAGTGAATTTGGTGACGAAGAAGTGCAATTGTTAAGTATAGATATACTTATTAAACTATGTCGCACCGAAAAAATATTGGCATTCATAAGTAATTCCTCTGAAAAAATTGACTCATTTATTTTACAATTTAAAAACCTTTCAGAAATACCCAGTTTGAAATTCAAAGTAGAGGAGTTATTTAAAGTTATATCGGCCAATGAATTATTTGGAAAGAAAATATAATTTATTTTTGGGAAAATATATTTGAGTTTGGTGGGTGTTGAAAAATAAACTTGAAAATTAGATGGAGGATAACAACGAAAAGAATCCATTATTTTTTTTCGCAATTATTGACGATAGACTTGGCAATTTACCTGATCGCCAAGACGAAAGAATTATTTATTCTTACAGCCTTATTGATTTTAAAGAGCTAGTTGTTTTGGTTGGGTATACTCTTTCTTACGTATTATTACTTCAAAAATTTGGTGGAAGAACCAATTACTTCAAAACCAAAAAACAAACGATTTTCATTCATTCCCCAAAGTCACACTACTACTACTTTTTAGGGATTAGAAATGAAAATAAAAATATGGATTATAATGTATTAAAATATTTAAAATCACTTTCTGATTGTTATTTGGTTTGTAATAATACCATATCATTGTTAACATAAATTAATTAAATTAGCTTGTGAATGGGAATTCGTTTGAACGGGATGACATTAAGGAACAACTTGAAATATTTTACAACTCCGTTTTTACAACATTTAGTTTTAATAAAGTATTTGATTATTTATATCAAACTGACTTCGCCCAAGTGAATCCTCTCAATTTTTTAAAACTAAAAAGCAAAATGAATTTGCTGAGGGACAAATATAATTCTTTCAAGAGTTGTTTTGTTCTAAAAAATAATTCCATCCTTTTTAGCGAATTTGATCATTCCCAATATTTACCATACCTTCATATGGCAAGATTGTTTGTTCCTTTGGCCACTTCTATTCCTTCAATCAAATTAAATAAATGGCTTTATACGAAAAAATTAATTCCAATTTATTCTGAACGAAATGATGTTCCTGATTCTTTTATCGACATCCATATTTCGGCAAAATCGACAATCAAAACCGTATTTGTTTTAATATTCAAATCAAATGAACAACCTCCAGTTGATTTTTATAATGATTTAAATATCCAAGAAGTTCAGCTGGCCATTGAGCAGGCAAAGTCATGTGTTGTCTTAAGTTCTTTATTGAAGTCGTCCCTTTATCTGTGTTTTGATGGGGTATTTTTAATGACCAACGCCATTTATAAAAAATACGATGAAACATTTGAGACCATTCTCGATCAAATTGAATTTGTCAGAAAAAATAATTATATGCAAACTTTATGGATTGTTGATAATACTGTTGTTACTGTGTTAAAAATTGGTTTAAACAATATAGTATTGACAAAATTTTATTTACTTCCTGAAAGGACAATGAGTTGGATTGAAACCACTTTTGATGAAATTTCCATCAACACATTTGTATAATTCTATTATTTCATTCTATTTTGTTTGGAACAACAAGATTTTGATTTCATTTAACAATTCTATTCATTGGATTATCATCCAATCAACAGGAACAATACCCACAACCAACTTAAAGGTAGTGGTTCATTCCTGGTAGTCGCACTGATAAAAAATGAAATTTAATATTATTTTATATAGTTTATTTATTATATTTTTATAAAAAAAATAAAACCTAATTATTGAAACTTGAACTTATTATCAAACATCTTCAACTCAATGGAAGCCACTAACCAACATCAAGTTCTCGCTGTTTCCCTCTCTGCCCTCCTTATTCATGAAGCTGGAAAAGAAATTACTGCTGATGCCATTTCAAGCGTTCTCCATCATGCCAACATTAAGGTTGAAGGTTTCTGGCCAATTGTTATGGCCAAGGCTCTTGCCAATGCCAATATCGAAGATTTAATTATGAACTCCGCTGCTGCCCCAGTTGCTGCTGCTCCAGCTGCCACTGGTGCCGCTACTGGTGCTGCCACTGAAACTAAAGAAGAAAAGAAAGAAGAGAAAAAAGAAGAAGAAGAGGAAGAAGACTTCGGAGGATTTGGTGACCTCTTCTAATCAACATATTTGGTGTTGAATTTTATTTTGTTTTTAACGAATTTTGAATAAAAAATAATGGGTGCAATAACTTGGTTATCAGGGTTGTTTGCACAAATAATTTGGCTTTGATTTTTTTTAAGGAACTGATTTAAAACAGTTGCTGAGGGGATGAAAAAAACACCAAAAAGAGTTGGGTTAGCTAAAGTTGCACCAAAACCTATTCCAAAACCAAAAGAAGAATCAGAATCATCATCGGATGGTTACGAAAACTCTGATGGGGAGTTTGTCGAGAAAAAAAAATATTACAGACTCGGGGGGTATCATCCCGTTCAAATTGGAGAAGATTACAATGGGTATATTGTCAAAAAGAAACTTGGTTTTGGTCATTTCTCCACAGTTTGGTTAGTTGAACATAAAGAAACTCAGGTCACAGGGGCATTAAAAATTGTCAAAAGTGCCAAAATATACACGGAGACAGCAAAAGATGAGGTTAAACTTATGAGAAAAATCAGTGAATGTGATCCTGAGAGAAAAGAACATGTTATGCATATTCTTGATGATTTTATTCACAGTGGACCAAATGGCAGTCATGTTTGCATGGTCATGGAATTGGGAGGATCAAATATGTTAGATTTAATAAAATATTATGATTACAAAGGAATTCCTTTGCAAGAAACAAAATTTATTTCCAGACAAGTATTGCAAGCCCTTGATTTCCTTCATTCAAAATGCGGAATTATTCACACCGACTTGAAACCTGAAAATATATTGTTGTCTTTCACTGTCCCAAAAGACAGAAAACAACCAATCCCAAAAGAATTTACAACAAAAATGGCCGATTTTGGAAATGGAAATTGGATAAACAAGAGATTTACGGATGACATACAAACTCTTGAATACCGAAGTCCAGAAGTTATTTTAGGGATGCATTGGGGATGTCCTGTTGATATATGGTCACATGCATGCATGATATTTGAAATGTTAACAGGGGATTATTTATTTAAACCAAAACAAGGCAAATCTTTTTCTCAAGAAGAAGACCATTTGGCTCAATTTATTGAGTTATTAGGATTTTTCCCCACAAAGTATTTAAAAATTGCACCAAACACTCCGAAATTCTTTAAGTCCAATTTTGAATTAAAACACATCTCGAATAATCAACTCCATATATGGAAAACAAAAGATGTTCTCGTTGAAAAATACAGATTTAATGAAGCAGATGCCACTGTCATTTCTTCCCTTATTGAAGGAATGTTAATTTATGATGAAACAAAACGATTTACTGCAAAGAAATGTCTTGAACACCCATGGTTTAATTGAATGAGTTTTTGTTAAAAAAATTGTTTAAAGAAGTGTTCAATTAGTTTGGAATCGATATTTGTGGGCTATCTGTTGAAATAAGTATACAATTTCTAATAATGAGAAAACAACAAACATTTCTGGTAGATTCTTGAATTCATTAAAGAGGAAATTCTAGCTTCAATTTGACTTAACAATGTATTCAATCGTTCAATCCTTCTTTGAATTTTTGTTATTCTACTTAGGTCGTCCACATAGGATGGCGGAGAAAGTATGTGTTCCATTTCTTTCAATTTATCATATAATACTTTCAGTTGATTATCCAGTAATCCTTGGATTTGGATAAGTTCATTAACTTCAGTTTCAGTTTCCTTTAGTTGAGGAACGAAAGTTGAAGAGAAAGAATTTTCGAAGTATTTAATAATATTTTGATTTGCTTGGTCTTCGACCTCAGTTATCATAATGTCTTCGATTGGTGCTTCTTTTTCCTCACACTTTTCTTCTTTTATATCCTTCTTTTGCTCATCTAAATCAACAGAGATTTTTGGAATTTTCTTTGGTTCTCTGTTAAATTCAGTTTTAAACTCATCATCGTTATCGACAATTGTGTTTACAGAGGTAATATCGTCTTTTTCTTCATCTCCAACAGAATCAATTGATAGCATTGATATCGCAGGTATGTTGGTGTGAGTTTCAAAAGAAATTGGCGCGGGGATAGAATTATTCAGATTTGAAGATGTTACAAATGGGTCAAACGAATTTAAAGTGGGTTGTGTGGGGGCGGGAATTGAAAAGGGATCGATCGATTGAGAAGAACCAAAAGGGTCAACATTAGAATTTGAAGAACCAAAAGGGTCAACATTATCATCACCACCATAAATAAAGCTTGACAATCCAGCCATTATACTTTGTTATTTGATTTTTTTAGTTCGCAACAGTTTTCCAATTAGTTCTTTTTTTCCAAAAAACAAACTTAAAAAACAAAAAATATCAAATGGAAGAAAGTGTGGATGTTTTTGATTTAGACGAAAATCAATTTCCACGGTTTAAGTCAATTGAGGAAATCGAAGTAATTGATTTAGAGGAAGGTTCGAAGCCCATCGTATTGGAAGTAAATATCGAAATTGACAAAAATGTCAAGAGAAAAGAAGACAAAAAAAAAGAAAAAAAACCAAAAGAAGATGAAAGCACACGAAAAATGAAAAGGGATGAATGGCTTTATTATCGAAAAAAATATGAAAAGAAATGTAAAGAAAGAAATATTATGCAAGGAAGATGCACAAGATGTGGAGAAAAAGGACATTCCGCAAAAGAATGCAAGAATACTCCAAAATATAAAGAAGATATATTAAAAGAAATAACAAAAGAGAATCCATCCCAACGTTGTTTCAGAATTGAAAAATTTAAACCACAAACACACCTTAAAACTGAACAACCAACAAAAAGACTATCAAATGAGGTTCCAAGGATTAAACCTCCTGTCAAATGTGAATGTTATTGTGAATATTGTAAAGAATATGGACATACAATAACTCATTGTCCAAATCTTTATTGAATGATTTCATAAAAAAATACAAAGAAAAACGAAATAAATTTATTATTTCTTTGGTTTTTTGAAAATGGAAAACCTTGTTTTCTTTTCACTTTCTCTTGGGCTTGTTTCAGAGGGTTGTGTTGTTACGGTTCTATTGTTTTCCTTTTCCTTTTCTTCTTTTTCTTTCTTCTCAGCAAAATTGGCAGAACTCTTGCGTGACCATAAGTTTTTATGGGTTTTTCTTGGCGTTAACGATCCACCATCCAATGACTTTCTTTTTTCTTTTGTCGAAGTAGATTCAACTGATACGACTGGTGTTATTTGTTGAGAGGCTGTAATTGATGAAAGAGGAACAAGGACAGATGGTTGAATAGATGGAAGTTTATCGAATGTAATTACGGCAGAGAATTTATCAAGAGATTTAAATCCAAGATCCCGAATGGCAATGATGTGGTTTTTATTAAACAAGCAATCAATGAAAGGTAGGACATCTGTTTTTTTACTTAACAATTCATCAAAGCATTCTTTTCTTTTTAATAAAGGAACCAAAGGGTTTGTTGTTCTTCTTGCATAACCAAGGATTACATCTCTAACAATATTTGACAAAGAAGAAGGATTTGCCAATTGTTTCTTTTCAAGAATAGTCGAAGAAGAATTTGATTCCAACAAATAAAGGTCAGTTGGGGTTGATTTAATGCCTATTTGAAGATCATTACTTTCTTCAATTATTCCATTCCATGAAATATGAATTGAGGGAATAACTTCTTTTTTTGTTGGGGATAAAAGGGTAGTTTCAAATTGAACAATGTATTGATCATCATTATATTCAAATGTTTTTTCTCCATTTTGATTTTCAATTACATTTCCCAGGCCATTAATAAATGACACAAATTCTTGAGTTGGGGTTGTTGGATGATTAATATTAACATGAATGATATTCTTTGTTGAAAGAGAATCAATTTTTGTAAGTACCTTAAGAATATCTTCGGTCGGTAATAAGGTTCTATATTTGTTTTCAAATGAAGTAATTCCAAGAGTTTTCATTAACATACGACAAAGACCAGATGGACTCAATATTTTTTGTTCAGTTAAATATTTATCAGTAATAACCAATGGTTTTTTCAAACGAGGATCATTATCTCTACGAGATTCAACATCCTTTTTCAATTCTATTTCCAATAAATCAATATTTTCTGATGAACCTTTCACCCAACTTAATGGATCTATTTGTTTTTCATATGGATCGGTTGGTTCAAATGGAATTGGGATTGTTTCATCTAAAAGTAATGTCCATTCTTGAGTTTCGAGCAACATATTCATTAAGAAACATTGTTTACCATAATAGTTTCGATATATTAAAATAAGAGTTTTAGTGTCAGACGTTTTCATCCATGGAATTTCAATAAATGAAACAATAGAATCTTCTTTATAATATAAATGAATGAATTCATCAAAACAATCAATACCTTTTTCTGTAAAAAGTTTTTTCAAATTATTTTCGTCAATAGTAGATTTTAAAGGAACAAATGGTAGGACATATTGGCCTAAGGAATTAAGTAAACGAACATCAAATATAATTTCAGATTCTTGATTTCTATTAATTGGAATCATTTGACATAAACGAGTGAACATTTTATTGCATCGCGTAAATACAACAGTTGAAATAACTTCAAAACAAACACAATACAATTTGGAAAACACACCAATAAGATGATGAATATTTTTGAATGTTGTTCCAGTTGTATTCCTTTCAATGTATTTCAATAAAAATTCAAACAGAGGAATTAATTCATTTGCTTGATTGTCAATGGATGATGAATATTGGATTATAATTTCGATAAAATCAATTAAATGCATTGGACAAGTCGTCAGCAATAAAGTTAATTGTTCATCACATGTAATAAAGAAAGAAACAACATTATTTATCATTTCACCAATATTACTATCATTTGAAGCATCAATAATGAACTTTCCAATGACCTTAATAATTTCTTGCAAATTTTCTCCTTTTGTTTTTTCATTTTCGAAAGCACTTAATGAATTACAAAACAATTGTTTTTTTACATCTCCGTAAGTGGCTTGATGTTCCCCAAGACTTAATGTTCTTAATGATGGAATCAAACTTTCTGATCTTTCTTTTCCAATTGATAATTGAAGTTCTCCCATGAGTTTGATGGCACTAAATTTGAATTTTGGATTTGAATGCAAAATACATTTTGAAATGGCCGAAATAATAGCAGGAAGTAACAAAACTAAATCTTGACTCTTTTCATCAAAAATCCCTTGAATCAGTTGGATTGTAGACTCAACAACGACCAAAGATGGACTCAACAAACAACATTCTATAATTTTAATAACTTTACAATAGTGCTGAGTTTCGAATGATGTTGCATCAGACATTTTTTTAAATATATGAATTGCTGATTTTGCAGCAATGATAATACCATCATAATAATGTGAATGATCCATATACCTGACTGGATGATAAAGGGCGTCAATAAATATATTAAACATATCGTTCCCATTTGGAAGTGTAGTTGTGCTTGTAAAAGAAACCAAATGCATAATCATATCATTCAATCCTTGTTCAACAACAGCAAATACTTTGTTATCCGGAATGACTGCGGGATTGCCACAACAATGGAGGATTTTCATCCAGAATTTCAAACAATATTTTCCTTCAAATGAGACTTGAACAACAGTATTGTTTAATTTAAGACTTAATTCCACTTTTTCACTACCAATAGTATTAAAAATCCATCTCAATAACCCATCTTCAATCAAATAACAGTAACGAGCCCAATTAGTTGCTACTTCATTGATACGAATCCATTTTCGATGCAAAGGAGCCAATATCCCCCATATAAAATCATCAGTTGGAGCCAGTTGAGTCCACAATTGATATAATAATGCAACTGACACGTCAATAACTCTTGTCATTGGGAGAGTTGAACATAAATTATTTATTGGTCCACATAAATCGTCAATTGAAGCAATCAATACACAAACTACTCTTCTCAAAGACTCATCATTATTGACTCTTTCTGATAGTTTTCTCAAAATTGTAACTGCTTTTAAACATAATTCAGAGTATTTAATCATCGTCTGAGGTGGACTTATTTCTTCTCTTCTGGTAAATAATAAGGAGAGTTGCCCAATTACAATATCATTATATCCAGGAAGATTTTCAATAATTGGACGAGGAGTTCCAACCTCCTCGACAAACCAGCTGTCATAAATAGAAACACAATTGGAAATTGTATCAATTTCAGTTAAAGGTAAAGAAAATCCTTTTCCGACCACTTCCATCACCCTTGAATTTAATATATCGAATTATTTAAATAAAAAGCACAAACCATTTGCAATGATCGTCAGTCACAAGCATTTCTCCAATCTCCCTCATCCTCTGGGCAATGTTTAGCGTAATTAAACGAATAACTTCTTTTTGAATATCGAGGGCAAGAAATTTTAAGATATCAGTATTTAAAGGTTGTTCCAATAATCGAATTTGTTTTGTTGTGTTAGATAACATATAAAATCACTAAACTTACGAGATTGCATTTTTGAGATTGAGTCGAAAAATAGCAAAAGAAAATTGGTTTTTTGTCATGAAAAAAAATAAAAAAATGTTTGCAGTTTAAAACTTGAAATATTGTGAAAGGAAAGATTTTCTTTGAATTTTTTTAAACTAATTTTAACAAATGAACGTTTTTCCTACTCGTATCCTCGTTATTTCTGGCGCTCCGGAAGGAAGTGCCCTTTCAAGAACAATGAAAACAATTTGTGAAGAAATTACTCGATTGGGATCTTTTCCAATTTTTTGTACAAATTGGCATGATGCAATTTCCGAATTGAAACAAACCATTGATGTTAGTGCCGTTCTTGTCGATTGGGATCAGGAATACTATAACTGTAAGGCAGCAATGAAGAAGTATATAATGCCTAAAAATGCACAAATCTTTGATCATAAAGTGCTTGTACTTCCAGCAATTGAAAGTGACCCATTTTTGGGGTTTAAACATCCATTGGGAAAATTGGAAAATGAAGGGTATAACCTTGTTGTTCCAAAAAACTTTCCAAATGAAAAAATTAAACAATTAGTTGATGTTAAAACTTACAAAGATTTGTTGGACATTATCGATGAAAACAATTTGAAAATTGTCCCTTCTCCTTTATTTTTAATTCGTTATTTCAAGGCCATTAATCGTAAAATCCTTATTTTCCTTTATACAGAAAAGTTAGTCGTCGAAAGACTTCCACTTCAAGTTCTTGAATCAATCGAGGCTTACCTTTGGAAAAATGAAGAAACTGCTGCGTTTGTTGCCAAAAGAATTGTCACGTCAAGTTACGAATATATCAATGAAATTCTTCCACCATTTTTTAAGGCTTTGGTTCAATATTTACATCAAGGAAAATATTCGTGGCACTCTCCTGGACATATGGGAGGTGTTGCATTCCTTCGATCACCACCTGGAAAGTTTTTCTTTGATTTCTTTGGTGAAAATATGTTGGCAGCAGACTTAAGTTGTTCTGTTGGTGAATTAGGGAGTTTACTTGAACATACCGGATCGATTGGGGAAGCCGAAAAATATGCTTCAAAAGTATTTGGGTCAAACTACACATACTTCGTTACAAATGGAACTTCCACATCAAATAAAATAGTATTCCAAGGAACTGCCATTTCAGGGGATATCATTATTCTTGATAGAAATGCTCATAAGAGTTCAATGCAAGCAATCCAATTGGGTAATTATAAACCAATCTATGTAACTCCAGTTAGAAACAAATATGGCATTATTGGGCCAATTCCATTTACGGAATTTAATGTGGATTCACTCATAAAGAAAGGTCAAAAAATACCATATTTAACCACTGCAGAATTACAAAGCACTTTAAGGCTCTTAGTTCTAACCCAATGCACGTATGACGGTATTTGCTATAATGTCGCTAAAGTTTTCCAAAAATTACAGGAACTGGATGCCAAAAATGTTTTGTTTGATGAGGCTTGGTTCCCTTATGCCCATTTCCATCCGTTTTATTCGTCATACCATTCCATGAATAAGTCATTTATTGGGGATGAAGACGATATTTTCCATGGCCATGCACTTTTGGATGACGTTTTAAGTGATGATGAAGTCGAAAGAGCGCCAACACCATCAGGATATCGAGGAACAATATTTGCAACTCAATCAACACACAAAACATTGGCAGCGTTGTCACAAGGCAGCATGATTCACATAAGGAACTCCCAAGACCCATTTGAATTCGATCGATTAAATACTTTTTATCAATCCAATACAACTACTTCACCCCTTTACAGTATTATTGCTTCACTTGATATGTCAAGTGCCATTATGGATCTTTCTGGAGGGTCCATTGTTGATGATGTTTTAAAAGAAGCCATTTCATTCAGATGTGCTATGGCACGTGTTAAGGATGAATTTAAAGAAAGTGAACGTGGATGGTTCTTTGGATGTTGGCAACCAAAAGACATTTTGTCAGGAAAAAAGAATATCTATGATACCTCATATTGGATTCTTCCGCCAAGCGAATCAGACGCATGGCATGGATTCCCAAATATTGGAAGGAACCAATACCTTCTTGATCCACTTAAGGTTAATTTATTAACTGTCGATGAAGAAAACAATACTGAAATTCCAGCATGTGTTGTTGCCAAATTCCTTGCATTAAACGGAATTATTATGGAAAAAATAGGATTTTACACAATGCTATCACTGTTCTCAATTGGTTCAAGAAGAGGAAAATCAGCAACTCTCATCACTGCATTAACTCAATTCAAGAAATTATATGACAACAATGTTCCTTTAAGGGAAATTTTCATTCAAGACAAAAATATGGAGTATGGAAGTGTTGGACTGAAAGATTTTTGTGATATGATGAATCCAGGAATTAAGAAAATGCAAGAAATGGAAAATCAAGTTTTCAGCGGAGACCTTCCAAGAATTGCATGTATTCCATTTAAAGCTTCCAATGCCCTCACTGTCAATAATGTCGAATGGGTTCCAGTGGAAAAGTTAACTGGGAGGGTAAGTGCTCTGTTAGTAGTCGCCTATCCTCCTGGAATCCCAACAGTAATGCCAGGCGAAATCTTTGACCAAATACATACTGACTTAATGTGTTTATACGCACATTTTGGAGAGAAATGGCCAGGTTTTGAATTTGAAATTCATGGTTTGGTATGCAAGAATGGAGTACATTTTATTCCATGTATGAAACAATAAAATTATTAACTCCTTCGGTCGCATTTCACTCATTGTTTTTTTTTGAGAAAATTAACACAAAGAATAATAAAATTTCAATTCAATGTTGGTTAAAAACTTAAAAATTCAATATAAATGGCTTGTCATATCGTAAATAATACTCTTTCCACAATTTAAACTGTAATGGATTTAAAGAAACTTTGATATCGTCAGCAACAGCTTTAAAATTAACATTTGTAAATTTACTTCGGTGGGAATAGACGTATGGAACAAATGAAAGCAAATTGGAAATATTACAGGAACAAGTATTTGGATATTCCAAATAGTTTGCAAATTGACAATTGTATAATGAGTCCAAAAGGAATATCAATAAATCACCATTATATTCAAAAGCATCCGGTTGTTGTCTTCGAATAATTTCAAGACATTCAACCCATTGGCCATAAATTGGAGAAGATTCCCCATCACTTTGTTCTTGCTTTGGTGTTTCTCTTGGTTTAACATCTCTGAACAATGTTTGGACCATAGGAGAAACATCAATATCATATCTACATCCTAATCCACTTCTTTGTTTAAATCGGTGTCCAAAGGTTATCCATTCTTTTTCAATTAAAGTAAGTAACCCTTCCACTGTTCGATAATAAGGATCAAGAATAATCATGGCCAAAGATGTTAATTGACTTGTTCTATCCCAACCATCCGAACAATGAACGAGAACTGAATTTCCTTCTTTGATTTTATTGACAACCAAAACAGCGCCAACGAGGATTGAATGCAGGAATTGATACCATTTACATCCTTCAATCACATTTTTATATTCATATGAATTATGAGGTATCATCAAAACTGCTTTTATCATTTTATAGTATGCACTTCTCACTTCGTGAATATTTTCGATTGATAAATATTGGAATTCACAAAATGGATAATAAGTATTTGATTCAACGCCTCCTCCTTGTAATCTATTCGCTTGGGCATTCAAAGGAGGTCTTGCATCAAAAATTGACAAGATCTTAGAACCACCTTTTGTGACGGTTACTAAAGTTCTCAATAAATATTCGTCTGCTTCACATCGAGCCCTTCCTAATGCGCCAGGTAATGGTTGAGCAGACCTTGAAATCGTTTGGTTGTTCGAACCCCTCCAACAAATCGCTGGAATTCTTCCTTTTGATCTAAAAGTTAAAATTGGTGAAACATCAACACCATCTGGTATCGCAACCATTGGTGGGTATGTCGGACTAATATGGCCATCCCTATTATCAATAACTTTAAATCCATTGGAAGAAGTGATGCCAATTCTTGAAAATTCTTTGGCGAAAGACAATGCCCTCCACTCACTTTCAGTTGATGTTGTTCCGGTGGATCTAAAAGCATATGTCTCTGAAACGGTTCTTGGGAATAATAACCTTGATTCCTCCGAGTAATAAATTTTCATTAGTTTTCTTATTTTATTGCAATCACTCGCAATAACAATTCTTTGAAGATCTTTTGACAACAAGAATAATGCATCCCTTCGCTCATCAATAACGTACACCTGCGCCACGGCAATAGACGCATGAGGAATTCCAACCAATGTCGATGATATCAATATTGTCCTATATTTCGTTATAAGTAAATCCCCTTCTGAATAAACAACAGGTTCAAATGGTTCCAATAATTCAAGCGCCCGACAAAATGAAGTTGATGGGACTTCAAATGATTTAACAAAAATTATTTTTTTGGCATTCCCAACATTGGTTTGGGCGTCTGCAAAAGTAGTAACACCATTTTCATCAATAGTAAACATATACGTATTGGCTGCCTGGAATTTCTGGGCCACACTACTAACTAATGTTAAACTACTTGTGACAACTGTAAAACTCATTCTATTGGCATAGGCCCAACAATCGTCTTCTGTTGGCGCTTGTCGATAGAATTCAACCGTTCTTAAGCATTTCTGGGGATCATCAAGATAATCACCAACCACAATAACATGACAATCAGGTTTTTTGTTAATTTCAATTACAATAGCACCTTCTTTTGCCCATTGGGCAACGATACCTTCAAATTTGATTGCTTTATATCCTTTTTTTAAAATTAAATCGTACTCTTCCCAAATTTCAGAGTCAATACCAACTGATTCCAATACAAATTTCAATAACTGTTCCCCATTCCAATTTGATTCGACAATTGTTTCAAATGGTGGTATATTTTGGAATTCAGCAATACATAATATATCAGAAGAAATGAATGGGGGTTGTAATGGAATAATACCTTCTTTATCACCAGAAACTCGAACCTCAGACATCACAAAATCACTTTTCAACCCCCAAACCAGTGTGTTTTTCCTTAATGGAATCTTTTTTCTTCTTCCTTCATTTAAATATAAAATGTAATTCCCTTTCAATCCAAGACTATGCATAACACTTCTAACCATTTCAGAAACAGTCGTAGTCGGACTTACTATGACTGAAACGTACTTTGATTGAAATTCAACCAATACTTCTTTGCAATCACACGTAATATGAACAACTGCCCCACCTCTCCCAAATATTTCGATCGTGTCACACCCCCCATTTTC
Organism: Entamoeba moshkovskii; assembly: GCA_002914575.1. Classification (NCBI taxonomy): domain Eukaryota; phylum Evosea; order Mastigamoebida; family Endamoebidae; genus Entamoeba; species Entamoeba moshkovskii. The sequence continues at coordinate 14,503 of NWBR01000226.1, forward strand.
AAGTGGCATAGAACTACCATCTGGTTGAACTGAAAACACTTCATGGGTCAATCCTTCCAATAAGAAATGAAATGAATTTCCTGAAATAATTGAATTTACTGATTCACCATTCACAGACGATATGATGGATATTGAAACGGGTGGGGGAGCAATTATTTTTTCTTTTTTTGATGCTTTTTGAGGTGTTGGAGATGATGGAGGTGTTGATAATGGATCGACAACTCTGACCCTACTAACACTCATTTTGTTTTTCAAGTTCCAATGTTTTTCTTAAAAAGTTTTATTCTGTTTCACTTTTTTTTTTGTACAACTATTTATATTTATTTCCATTTTTAAATTAACTTTGCTTTTCGTTGAAAAGGAACTAATTGTATAGTATCAAAACTATATCAAATAGTTTTTGTTTTAACTTATTTCGTCGGTCAATGCAATTTTAGTCGTTTTTTAAAGTAATTAAAATCAATCTTCAATTCAATATGTTTAATTGTCTGTTCAATGTGTTCTTTTTAATTTGGCTATCTAGAGGTGGTTGTTATAACAATGGAGTAATCACAATTAATAATCTCGATTCTTGTTCTGATACTGAATCACAAAAAGATTTAGAGAACAATCCTTATGTCGAACAAACAGCTTCTACTGAAAACTACCAAGGATATTCTTGGTACAAATTATATCTAAAGAGCCCCTATACTCCCAATTCCATTAGTATTTATGATTCTTCATCAATTCCATTTTTGCTTCAATTCGATAATAAGGAGATTCAAACAACAGTCGTCAATATGTACGTCCAAAATTCTGGGAGTCAATGGGCTATGTACAATCAAAATGGACTTCCAAACCCTCTTACTTTCAATTTTTATCCGAATTATGAATTATCTGATACCAAACCATTTATTTTTGCACCCCATATGCCCGCTACTTTTAACAATAAAAACAACAACTACATTACTCTTGGTTTTGATTATTGGGATTATAACAAAGCAAGAATTTCTGGAAAAATAAAATTATTTATTGTATCAACACATCTTTCTGGTTATAAGGGAC
>NWBR01000229.1:0-11914 GCA_002914575.1 Entamoeba moshkovskii
TTGAATATCATTTTTATATGCCAAGAAGTCAAAGATGGAATGGAGAGTTGATACAATTGTTGTAATTGTTAGTAAAATCACATTGGTTTCAAGAAAGATTCTTTTAAACTCATCCATTTCTTCATGTGCCATCGTTCCGAATTGCTCGTGCATTGAAAAAGAATTTCCAAAAGAATGCATCATAACCCATTTGAAATAGGAAACACTTGATAATTTCAAAGTAATGTTAACATTTTGAACAGTTTCATTTATTGGGGTATAATAATCTTTAATTAACCAAAAAGTGTTATGATAAATGATTGGAACCATATATTTTTTAATTCCATTATATCTAACTTCACTGAATTGTGGTGGAATGGTATGTGGATCAACAACTTGCTTCATAAATGAAATATCGAAATAAGGAATACAACCAAGGGTGAAATTTAATTCCTTTGAATTGTCAACTTCCTTTTCACCTTCTTTCATTAAATTATGTGTTTGTGGTTTTGGTTTGAATGTTCTAAGAATTGGAGCTTTAAATGTTAATGTTTGGTTACTATATTTGGTATGTGGAATAACAAGAACTTTCATTGAAACACTTTCATTATTTTTTAATAAAGGAATGTAGTTTTCAGGAACAGAAATAATTTCTTCAATATTATCTATATCTTTGTATTCAACCATTTTGGATAAAACATCAATTTCTTCTGATTGATATAAAAGAGAGACATTGAATTGAAATTTTTCATTTGGTAAATATGCCGATTTGAATCCATTTGAAGGTGGATAAACTGTTGTGTATAATCCATAAGCTGAATAAGCAATGAAAATAATAAATAACCCTGTTAATAATGGATGTTTCTGAATGAAACTTAAATTTTGTTGGTTCTGTTGATTATTTTGTTGTTCTGTCACTTCAGCCATGGCAGTACTTATTATCATTTCACAGTTCCTTTTTTATTTGAAAAATTCATCATCCGACTTATTAAAAAAAAGTAAAATTAAGCAACAACTTTATCATGTAGGGCAAGACAAACAACTCCTTTCTCATGAACAGCATACGTTTGAATTGGTTCTCCACTTTTTAAATCCCACAATTTAGCAGTTGTATCGGTAGATGCGGAAATTAAATATTCACTATTATTACTAAATGTGATATCCCACACCCATCCATTATGTCCACTTAATGTTTTGGACAACGCATAGTCTTGTTTTGTTTTCCATACTTTTATTGTTCTATCAGCTGATGCTGTTGCCAGATTTAATGTATTTGGTGAATATTTACAACACGTTCCAAAGTTTGTGTGTGCTTCGAATGAAATAACAAGTGATAAAGAACCAATAGCTCCTGAAGCATTCATGTTTGTTGAATAAATAAAACATTTTCCATGTGTTCCAAGGACTGCAATGCTTGTTCCATCAGCAGTAATATCAACAGATTGTATTGATTGATTGGTTTCTGGTGTAATTTCTTGACTTATGACATTATTACGAGTATCCCAAACACATAATCTCCCATCTTGTAATCCCACTATTATTTCAGATTGATTTGGATGTAAAGCAATACAGTTGCAAGGTGAACCAAATGAAATATCTCGAAATGTTGAACATGTTCTTGGTTCCCATGTTTTAGCAGTTCCATCTTCTGAACAAGTGTAAATGTATTGACCCTCTCTGGAAATACCAATTCCACATACATTTCCTTTATGCCCTTCATATGATTTTACAGGCGCAACCATTTTTGAATTTAAATCCCAAATTTTGACTTGTGGATTACTTGCAACTGCAAGATATGATCTGTCAGGGCTAATCACCATTTTGTTCATTGTCTGTTCAAATGTTATTCTTTTTGATGGCACTGCAGTGGAAATATCCCAACAATTGATCGTGTCATCATATCCTCCTGTGAACAATAGTGAAGCCATTGAATGACAAAAATAGTTCTTTTTGTTTTTCATTATTTTTGATCTTTTAAAAAATCTAAAAAAATCTCGATGTCAAATTAAACTGTCTGGATCTCAAAATGTATTATGCACAAAATTACTGCGTTTCTTGCTCGATATGGGACTCCAGTGTGTTTGACAGCTGCTGCAGTTCTTTCTGTCCTGATCATTATTCCGTTTGGATTTGGAATGCCAAGCCACACTTTTGATAAAAAAACAAACATTAATTTGAAAGGACAAAACGGAACTAAACTGAGTTGTGGTGATGTCTTCGAAAATTCAGACGCAATTTGTTATACAATTCCAGATGTGGATTATACATTCCAATGTGGGTTTTCAATCATCAATGACATAGTCACATTTTTATTTGAAATATTGACAGTAACTGAAATTGTCTTGTTTTGGATATTCGTTATTGTTTGGAGAAAAAAGAAATTGGTAACATTTATCGTATACTGTTGTTTGGTTGTTCCAATTTTAATGCAAGGATTTCTTATTTTCTATCACTGTTCGGAAATTGATGAAGGAAGAAGATCATGCAAAAAAATGAAAGTTGATATTGGAGCGGATTGTTCTATTCTCCCATTTGTTTTTACCCCAGTTGTTGACTGTATTATTTTCTTATTAATTGCTACTGGTACTGGACTTGCCTCAGTTCTTTATTTCTGTCGACCAAAAGTAAACAAGGCACTTGATGTAAAAGAAAGTAGTGGAGATTACAAAACTAATCTTGTTGAAGATAAAAAAGGTGGAAAGGACAAAAAGAAAGACGAAAAGAAAAAAGAGGATGAAGAAGACCCAATAAAAGATTTTAAGAAGGCGGCAACAGGATTTGCAATTAGCAATATGATTGATTTCTCAAAACTAGGATCAAAATAATACTTTTTTAAACAGGGTTTTTAGTTTTATTCAAATCTTTTTTTTTTCATAAGAATTTGAAATTGATGGGTGTTGTGTTTGATTCTCGTTTGAAATCGATATTGATTGGAGGTGGAACGGTGATATTTTTTGTATATTTTGTTCTCTCAATGTTTCTACGAGTTTGCTGATTCAAACAATTATTCCAGAAACAACTAACAAATAGCCATTCGCAATTCCTGCACTTCGACCATTTTTAATTCCACCACAAATTGGATTATCACTTCCTATCATCATATTTATGTTCTTATTTTCTATAACATTATTTTTCGCAGCGAATGTTTATAACAAAGTACTGATACAAAGACAAAACAAAGAAGCAGAAAAGAAGGAGGATTAATTGGTTATTAAGGTAGTTGAATAAATGTTCACTTTACAATTTTCTATTTTGGAGTTTTTTATTTTTCAATCCACTCAGAAAAGAGAAAAATTTGGTACGCCCAAAATAAAGGAAACTGAAAAAGCCAATCAATGTTTTCCAAAACGAAAAAAGAGGATGTTAACCATTTAGTTGCCCAATTATCAGAACGTGTAAATGCTCTTGAAACAAATTTATCACTTGTTTCTTCTCGTTTGATTCGTTTGGAATTAAACCAAAAAGATATGCAACAAGCCTTTGACAAAATTCCAAAGAACTTACCTGCACCTGTCGTTGAAACTCCAGTTCAACAAACCGTTACTTTCAAATATTTTTATGAGCCATATCTCGATGATTTGAAGAAATGGACAAATAAACAGTCATGCCAAGTTATTTATGACTCAATAAACGATGGTTTGACTGCTCACACCATCAATCATGCCATTGAGTTGAAAAGAAATATTATGGTTTTGGTAAAGACTGACAATGGAGATATTTTTGGAAGTTATAATGAACTTCAAATTCCAAAATCAGAAGACAGCGGATATGGATTTTATGTTAATAAAGATACCCAATTCTTCATGTTCGCATTGAAAGGAAAGATGAAAGCCCCAACTAAAATCACTAAAAAAGACAAAGTGTATTCATTAAAAGTATATTCTAATGATAATGACGAATGGGTTATTGGAACTCATTGTGGTTTTTATATTGGTGCTGCTCGTAATTCATTCATTTCCAATAAACTTAAAATGTTTTATGATGGCGATATTGCCGCAGATTCACTTACTGGTTCTCATTTCCCATCGACATTTGATGTATCCAATGTATTAGCAGTAGAATGGAAATGAAACTAAATTTTAATGAAACGATTATTTTAATTGATACCTTGAGAAGAAACAATCCATTTTCACTCATTTTTCTTATTTTTTAACTTTCAAAAAACTCGAAATTCCAAAGGAAATGTCCCAACCAATTTCCCAGAGGAGTTTGTCAAATTTAGAAATATTTGCATGGGGAATGAGAATTGGAAGGAATACAGCAAGGAAGGAAACACTACTTGTTATCAAGGAATTCAAGTAAATGCTGGGTATTTCCAAATGAAGACAATTTCAAAAGATTTATTTGTTAATTACCCAGTTGAACAAATATTTGATTTCTTGAATGATGAGGGATTCAGAGATCAATGGGACTCATTGTTACTTAGCAGAAAGGTGATAAAACAAATTGATGATTGTAATCTTATTATTCATTATTGCACAACCCTTCCAATGATTTCTAATCGGGATTATGTTTATTACAAAAGTTATTGGATGAGTGATGATAAAGAAGAATTTATTATATTGAATAAATCAGTTGATTTACCTGAATATCCAGAAGGAAATGGATATGTGAGGGCAAGGTGTGAAATGAGTGGGTATATGGTAAGAAAGAATGAAGAAGGTAAAAATGTTTTTTATTATTACACACACAATGCATTTGGAGGATGGGTTCCAACGAGAGTTGTAAACGCATTAATTACATCACAAGGTTTTTCTTTAATTAAAAAGTTGTCAGATTGTTGTGAACGATACCCTGAATGGAAAAAGAGACATAATCCTGATGATAAGCCATGGAATGTTATGAAAGATAAAGTTGATGTTCCAAAATAATTAACTTAGCTCAAAACAATCTTTTTTTACCCCTTTTCATTTCATGTTTTTTTGTTTTGTATTCCTTTTTCAATCCATCTCGTTCTTTCAATTTATTAAACAGTAAATTGTTAACTCTTTCTTTCTCTGAAAAATAGATTGGATCAATTTCTTTGTCAAGTAGTTTCTTTTTCTTTTTCAAATGTTTGACTTCACTTTTGGTTATGAGATAATTCCTTTTTGCATCCTATTAATGTTTAATACTTGGGTTTTCAATGTGCCAAAGGAATAAACAAACGATAAAAAACAGTTCCGACAGCGTTTGCTTGTTTTGCTCATTCATTTCTTCTGGGCGTATGAATGTTGTTTGACTAAATGGATGGTCTCTAGAAATTGAAACTGGTGTATTTGGAGGAACTTCACATCGAAAAAGAGGTTCACTTTTTGATTTAAAATGTGGGGAGAGTTCATCACTTGTTGGTTGATTCCTTCTTGGATACATGGTTATTAATTCTTTATATTCATTACTATTCTTATGAGTCTGTGGCCATTCTTTCCATACAATTCAATAAACAATAAAAATGAAAAGAAACAATCATTTCATATTTTCACGTTTCGATGGTTGTTTGAAATTCGGCATTGAAAGATCATAACGTACTTTTGCTCCTTTAAATTCATCAAATTCTCCTATTGACACTTGGTCATTGGTTTTACCAACCAATAATATCAATTGATCAATGTTTTTCAAGAATACTGGGGATTCATCACCATTTTTCTTCCAATTTGGAACTTCAATCTCTTCTTCTACAATTTCTCTTTTCTTTCTTGTGTCAATATCTTCTGGGATACAACGAATACCAACATATGAATATTATATTTGTCAGCTATTGGTTTAACACTTTCAAGAATTCCTCTTTTTGAAGGAGTTTTCATAACAACATTTGTTTTCATGACATTTCCTCCAATTTTAACAAAAGTGCTCAATGCATTTTCAACAACAACTTTGGCATTGTTTTCATAACCAGTCACATCCCCAATAATTCCTATTTTGAAATTGGTATTTCTTGGTTGCCATTTACTTGCTATTTTTTGTGCAATGTTCTTATTGAACCCATTGATATAATACATTACAACACAAACAAGAAGCACTCCTATTATTTTTAAAAGGTCATTGTATGATATGTAGTCTTCAATCATTGTTTCTGTTATTTTCTAGATTTCTTTTTAAAATTGAAAAAGAAGTGGGCCATTGAAAACTACTTCAAATTACAAATAAATCATTGAGTGGTGATGTTTTTTTATTATTTTGAATTAAGGTCGAAGTCTGAAAAGAAAGGACTTGAAAATGTGATTTGTTTTGGGTGAGTGGAAGCTGGTATTTTGAATCGATGTTTTACTTTTTTCAATTCAACTGGTTCAAGTGGAGGAAGTTCTCCTTCAATATTTCTATCACTGCCTGTTTTCATATAAACCCTCCCTTTTGTTCTTAATTGCTTTGCACCTTCAATCATTTCTTCTTTTGATGGTTTTTCAGTGACCTTGAGATACTTCAAAATTGCTTCATATCTTCCTCTGCATTGACAATCAACTCTACCTTCAATATGACTTGAAATTTTTGACCATTTTGGTCTTCCACTCCTTTCGACTTTTATTTTGGATGGTTTTCCTTTTTCAAAAGCTTCTGGGGTGTCTGGTAAAATCACTGGATAAAGGTATTGTGGATCATAGAGCTTTTCAATCAAAATTAAATCTTCTTTTTCAGTCCAACTCACTCTTTTTTTAACTCCAATCGCAGTTGAATTACAAATGTAATCCCTTATTTGAGCATCTGTTCTATTTGGAAGGAAATTTGATATTTTTTTCCATTGGCTTGGAAACAATTTTTGACAAATCAATACCTTGATTCTTTCAGATTGATTCCATTTTCCAACATCTCTTCGAGTTAATACTTTTTCATATCGATTCATGCATTGTTGAGAACTTCTACCCTCAATGTCCAATTCTACTGATTTCCAATCTCCCTTTCCATATTTCTTAACTGCTTCAATTATCTTTGCATCTTCCTCTTTACTGAATTGACCATATTTCAAATGTTTTTTCATTCTTATTTCTTGGATTTTCTGAAGCAAAATAAAATAACTTATTCCTTCATCATCTGCAAGCGCCATCATTTTTAATTTTAATTTTTCGAATTCCGTTTTATCATTCATTATTGTTGGATTTTCAAGTGAATCAACAAATGAAAGTATTGCTTCATTTATGATTCGTTTTGATTCTTCAGATTTCGTTCCGAAAGTCTCCAGTTTTCTTAAATGTTCATAATGCAATTTGCAATCAATGGCAGAATGACCACCAACTTCTTCAGATATAATTCTCCAAAATGAATCATTAATGTCAATATCATTATCTACTCTAAACATATTTTTGAACATTTCATTATAAATTATTGTTGAATCACATATTGCCTTCAAATATCTGACGTATTCATCTGATGTTAATAAATATTTGTATTGATTTAGAAATAATATATTTCTTCTACACTCCAATTCGACTTTCGTTCTTTTTTCATTTAAATATTCCGGCATTGTTGTTGTTTCTTTGATTGGATATCTTTGGTTAAATCTGTTTATCATCATTTTGATTTCTTCTGATGGCTCCATTTTCAATTTTTCAGGAAGTGAATCTAATTCTTCTGTGAATATTTTTGGTTGGTGATGTTCTTCTTCCATTCTAACCAAAGGTATTCTTACAATTAATTTTGGTTTTTCCTTTCTTTCCGAAGTCATAATGATTGGTTCTTCTTCCATTTGAATTTGTTCATTCTGTTTCTCTTTCATTTCTTCGTTAAATGAACCAATACAAAGATTGATTGGTGGTGGTGAAACACAAAGAATACCACATTCACTCTTTTTTTCTTTTGTTTTTGCGGCATTCAATCTCTCTTTTGCTTTTTGAGCCTCTTCTAGTATTCTTGCTTTTTCAATTAATGAACATCTCTTTCTTTCTTCAATGATTTTTAATTTAAATTCTTGAATAAATTTTAAATCGTTTCTATTTGAAACCATTTTTGACCATTTAGCATTTAGCACCATAACTTTGATGTCGTTGACAACTTCTTTTAATCTTGTTGTTTCATCATCTCTCCATGGATTACTAAAAACATTATTTTCGGATCGATCAGTTTCTTTTCTTTCGAAGAATATTGGTTTATTACCATCTAGATCCGTGAAATAACTATCCTTGATCTTATATAATTGTCTTGGCGCATTCATCGCCTCCATGACTTTGTTAATCCTTTGTTGGCATTCCTTCATTGCCGCATTTATGCTGTTGCTGCATTCCTCAAGAATAGTGTAATATCCATTTAGAATATTTGTGAAAGTAATAAAATCGGCATCAAGTTCCATGTTTCAATCCAGGTTTAGCTAAAGCTTTTTTGAGATTATGGTCACTTGAAAAATTTATTAAAAAAAAGTCAAATTTTTTTTGGTTTTTATTTTTCAAAACCCTGTTTTAAGAATTTTGATTTGAATTAAATATTTCTTTGAAATTCGGAAAATAAGAAGCCACGTATCAAGGTTGTTTCTGTCCAAAGTGTTTTTCGTAAAGCTTCTTCTGTTCAAACAAATTTAGGTTCCTTTCCCGAAATATCACGACATCATATCTTCTATGACAAAAAATTAATTATTCAACTAAACCTTCATTTGTAATAAGAAAATGGATAAAAAGTTGAAATGATGAGTAACAATAACGTGGTTAATAATATTAAAACTTCACACATTTACAAGTTCACTCACTCATCCAAATGTCAATTCAAAAGGTTCATGCCAGAGAAATTCTTGACTCCCGTGGTAATCCAACCATCGAAGTCGAAATCACCACTGCCAAAGGTTTATTCAGATCATGTGTCCCATCTGGAGCCTCAACTGGAGTTCATGAAGCCGTTGAACTTCGTGATAACGATAAAACAAGATATGGTGGAAAGGGTGTTCTTAAAGCCGTTGAAAACGTCAACACCATTCTTGCTCCAGCTCTCATTGGCAAGAACGTTTTGAATCAAACTGAACTTGATGAAATGATGATCCAACTTGATGGAACCAATAACAAGGGAAAACTCGGAGCCAATGCCATTCTCGGATGCTCAATGTCCATTTGCAGAGCCGCTGCTGCTGAAAAAGGACTTCCATTATACCAATATCTCGCTGAAATTACTGGACACAAAGAAATCACCATGCCAGTTCCATGTTTCAATGTCATCAATGGTGGAGCTCATGCTGGTAATGCCCTCGCCATGCAAGAATTCATGATTTGCCCAACTGGAGCCACTAACTTCCATGAAGCCCTTAGAATGGCTGCTGAAACTTACCAATGCCTCAAGGTTGTTATCAAGGCCAAATACGGACAAGATGCCACCAACGTTGGAGATGAAGGAGGATTTGCTCCAAATGTATCTGGTGCCCGTGAAGCTCTTGACCTTCTTGTTGAAGCTATTGCCAAGGCTGGTTATACTGGAAAGATTGAAATTGCCATGGATTGTGCTGCTTCTGAATTCTACAACGATGAAACTAAGACATATGATCTTGGAAAGAAGATTCCAGCTGAAAAGAAAGACCCAGCCCTTGTTAAGGATATGGACGGATTAATTGCTGAATATGTTGACTATGGTAAACATTATCCAATTGCCTCAATTGAAGATCCATTCGCTGAAGACGATTGGGAATCATGGAACAAATTCACCGTTAACCATGGAAACTTCCAAATTGTTGGTGATGATCTCTTGGTTACCAACCCAGCTCGTGTCCAAATGGCTATGGATAAGAATGCTTGCAACTCTGTTCTTATTAAGGTTAACCAAATTGGTACTCTTACTGAAACCTTCAAGACCATCAAGATGGCCCAAGAAAAAGGATGGGGAGTTATGGCTTCTCACAGATCTGGTGAAACTGAAGATTCTTTCATTGCTGATCTTGTTGTTGGACTTAACTGCAAACAAATCAAGACTGGTGCTCCATGCAGATCAGAAAGACTTTGCAAATACAACCAACTCTTAAGAATTGAAGAAGAATTAGGAACCGTTCAATATGCTGGAAAGAACTGGAGAAACCCAACTGCTTAAGGATAATTCATCTTTCTCGAGTTTTTATTATTTTTATTATTTTTGTTTTTTAATAAAAATATGTTATTACAAATAATTAAAACTAAATTAAAATAATAATTAAAATAATTAAAAACCAAAGAAAATTTGAATTAGTTTAATTCATAAACTCTTGCTTCGTATGGTTTTAAAATGAATCTTTTAATTGATTCATTTTCATCAACTGGGTAGTTGGAAATGATTAACTTTTGACTGTTGGCTAATATGTCTTCAGGAAGATTAAATTCAACTTGATTTCCAAAGAAATTCAAAATAACAATCCATTTGACATTCAAATAAGTCTTAGTAAATGCAAATATTTGTTCATTATCCTTTAAAATCATTTTAACTTCTCCATATGGCATAATTAAGTTTTCTTTTCTCAATGCCAATAATTTCTTATAATAATTGAAAACACCATTTGGATCTTCCATTGATTCTTTTGCATTAATTGTTTTGTAATTTGGATTAAGTTTTAACCATGGTTTACCAGAAGTAAATCCAGCATTTTCGGAATCATCCCATTGCATTGGGGTCCTGGCATTATCCCTTCCAACTTCTGAAACTCTTTTCAAAAATTGTTCAAGAGTCATCTCATGTGTCTTTTGAATTTCAGCCCATTTACCCATAATTTCACAATCTTGATAATCTTCTAATTTTCCAAAATCAACATTTGTCATTCCTAATTCTTCTCCTTGATAAATGTATGGTGTTCCTTCAAGTGTATGAAGCAAAGTTGCCAACATTTTAGCACTTTCAATTCTAAATTGTCCATCATTTCCCCATCTGCTTACTTGTCTTGGTTGGTCATGATTATTAAAATATAATGAATTCCATCCAACTCCATGCAATCCAGTTTGCCATTTTTCAAAGTTATCTCTTAATTGTGATAACCTCCATTCTTCTGCCTTCCATTTATCTCCCCATACATATCCAATACTGACATGTTCAAATTGGAATAACATTTGAAGTTCATTTTCATCACTTCCAGTAAATTGTTTTGCTTGTTCTGGTGTAACTCCTGGTGTTTCTCCAACAGTAAAACAATCATATTTACTTAACACTTCTTTATTCATTTCTTTTAAATAATCATGAACTTTTGGTCCATTCATGTAATACTGCCATCCATTGGCTAATCCATCTAATCCCACGTCTGAACCATTTGGGAATCCAGGAACTTTCGAAATAAGATTAATAACATCCATTCTAAAACCATCAATTCCTTTATTAAACCACCACTTCATCATTTCATAAACTGCCTTTCTGACATTTTCATTTTCCCAATTTAAGTCTGGTTGTTCAGTACAGAACAAATGGAGATAATATTCTTTTCTTTCTTCATTATATTTCCAAGTACTTCCACTGAAGAAACTTCTCCAATTATTTGGATTTTTACTCCAAATATACCAATCCTTTTTATCATTATCTCCTTTCCTTGATTCAATAAACCATGGATGTTGGTCACTACTATGGTTAACAACTAAGTCCATCACAACTTTAATTCCGGCTTCATGCATCTTTGTTAATAATTCATCAAAATCTTTCATTGTTCCAAATTTTGTGTTAATGTCTTGATAATCTGAAATATCATATCCATTATCAACATCAGGTGATGCGTAAATTGGATTTAACCAAACAATTGTTACTCCTAATTCTTTAAGGTATGGAATTTTATCAATTATCCCTTGTAAATCTCCAAATCCATCACCATTAGTATCTTTAAAACTTCTACAATAGATTTGATACACAACTCCTTCTTTCCACCAACATCTTTGTTCTGCCATTTTTGAATGAGAACTTTAATTTAATTTTTGTTTAAATACTCATTAATGTTCCGCATGATTTTTCGACAATTATGAAAATTCTTTATTTTAGTTCTTCTTTGATTGAACGAAATTTGGGTCTCATACTCAGTAATCATTCGGTGTTTTAACGAATGACAAGCAACTAA
>NWBR01000242.1:28552-38571 GCA_002914575.1 Entamoeba moshkovskii
CAAGGAAAGAAGGTCATGTGGTTGAATAACCGTTGGCATTTCCCCATTTGCACAGAGGTGTTGAGTTGAATAAATCGATTTAATGTGTTGACAATAAACTGATGAAGGAAAATAATTCTTTGTGAAAGGTGTGAAATCAATTTTATATCCAGCAAAGGATTGACACATTTGATTAATGACTGAGGGATGTATTACAACATTGGAAGGTATTGCCTCAATAAGTTTTGGACTTACAAAGTGATGAATGTAAAAAGTAATAGAAGGAGTTTTCTTCATCACATCGAATGTTGTTGTTGAATAATATGTTTTCTTTGGAATAACTATTCTTTGGCAATAATGGTCAAGAATTGAGAAAAACTGTTTGATTGGGTTTGATATGGGAAGTGGGGCGTCAGTAATACAACAATAATGGATTGGGAATCTTTGGAGATATTGTGGTGGTCTTCCTTGCTGCAGTGTTGGGAAAGTGGTCAATAATAAGTCATGAGAAAGTGTTAATTTTTCTAACGAACCAAACAGTTTAAAAGAACCCAAACACTTTGTTGGCAGAAACACTTTTAATGAACGTATTTTCCCTCGTAATGGTTTTAATGCATTTAGCATTAATTGATCAAATTCAGGATCAATTGGTGGTTGTTCTTCAACATCAGGAAGTAATTCAGGTTCTTCTTCATCTTCATAAGTCTCAGAAAGAAATCCAAATGATCCTATTGAAATTGACAATGATTCACATGAATTACAAGAAGTGAATATTTGCATGAAATTCCCTTCAAACAGTTGTGCATTTGGATTGATGCTCAGTGTGTCAGGATTGAAAGCAAATTTTGATTTATTTAGCAATGCAGCGAATTTCTTGTTGATATATGTCATTAATCCCAAAGTGCTTTTGTCACAATAATACAAAATATCATACAAATGATGCAAATTGAATTGACTCATTGAAAGAGAATTGAACTTCTGATATTTTAAATTCCAAAAGGGTTTTAGTTTCTGTTTTTAAGTTAAAATAAAAACATTGAAGTTTGACTTTCTCGTTTAATAAACAAAAACTTGTTAAAATAACAAATTATTCAGTTACCGATTCTTCACTCGCATTGGACGCTCCTGTTAATTCTTCAATTCTTTTTAATAACGCCCTGTTTGCCTCTCGTAAATCCAATATTTGTTTGTTCTGTGATTCAATTATTTTCTTTAACTCTTCGATATTCTCATTTTGAAAGTCTTCGCCTGATGCAAACAATGGTGATACCTTGAGTGTGGGTAGATTTGGAGTTGAGGCATTTACTGATGTGAGTGCTGTTTTCTTGATTCTTCTTTCACCATTTGATTTTGTTTCGTGAGAATCGCTTCGTTTACTTTCATCCCCAGTTTTACTTGCGATTTCAGAACCTTCAGTTAAATATTCCATTGCCACTCTGGGTTTCCTCTTATCAATAGGTCTGCTTGAAACAATTTCGTTTGGCATTCCTCTTGGAGACAATGATTTCACAAGAGAAGACCTTGCCAACGGTCTATCTGTTTTACAAACATCAGTAACACTTTTTGTTGGATTTGTATCTAAATTAATGCCAAGTGACTTGCGATCAGTTGGCTTTAATGATTTTCTAAAGCTTTTTCTCATTTCCTTCTTTTCATTAACGACTTGAGAGGTTTTGGCATGTGTGATTCCAAATATAATTGGATAAGACGGCGGTGCCATTCCTTCAATTTCATTCAGTGCAGTTATTTCTTTGAATACCTCATCAAAATTTAAAAGTAAATATTCGACTGATTGATGGGCAAAGTCAAGATGTTCCATGTCACTAATGTTTGATGTTGGAGGTCTTCTTGAAATACCTAAAGTAATGCAAGTAGCTAAATTATTTGCATTCATTTTATTGACCTCTGATTTTTCCAACACCCTTTTAAGAAATGAGAAAACATACCACATTGTGTTTTGATTTTCTAATGGCAAATTATAAACAAATTCTTGTCCTTTTTGTGTGTTCCTTAATTCTATAAAATCTTTATACATTGAATATGGAACAAGGGGATTTGGTAAAGACCGAAGATAATCTTTTATAACAGCAGAAGCCAATATGTTATCACAAAAATCCATTGGGTCAATATCTTTTTCTGAGTCTGCCAAACTCTTTATTTTCTTCATTTCGCTTGACCCTGCACTCATTCTAAATATTCCAATATATTCCTCTCCATTATGTTCTTCTAAGTATTGAATTGAACGAAATATGGGAAGTGGAAATCGCCAACGAGACTTTTTGACTGCAACTTTTAAAGGAACACCATACATACCCCACACAGTCGCTGTTTCTGATATTTCTTCCATCCAATATGCGTAATCCTCACAGTTTTCAAATTTAAGTATGAATACTTTGTCTGATATTATTCTGAAACATAATTCAGCATCATCTTCATCTATATGTTCTTCGTCAAGTTGTAATGTCAAAACCGCCATTGCCAAATCGATTTCCTTACTCCCAATCATCAATACCCTTCGTTTTAACTTGTTTGTCATAATAGCAATTTTCTTATCTTCGAATTTTCGACCTTTAAAAACGCCAACAGTAGAAGACCTCGGAGAATTACAAGGAGGAGATATGTTAGAAAGATAATTTTGTGGGACAATAAAGCAACTGGACATAACAAACTAAACCTTAAAATAGTTCTTTCTTTCTTTTTTTTCCTTCAAAATTAAGAAATGGATTTGTTTATTTACTTGTTTTGTTAAATTTTAATTGTTCGTTTTAATTGTTATTTTAATTGTTATTTTAATTGTTATTTTATTTTTTGTTATTTTCTTTGATGACGTTTGTTGGTTGTTTTGTTTTTTGCTTTTCATAACACAGAATTGAGAGTTTTAAAATAAACTTAACAAAAGTCGTTCGTTGTTGTTTGCTTTGAGTTTTTAACTAATGAAATGTTGTTTTGGTTGGTCTTGTTGTTTGACACGACTTTAAAGTCGGAAATTTCATGAAGAAATGTTATTTGAATTGCAAATGCAACAAGTTTCACAACAAAGCAAAAGAAAGTTAAATTCATTTTAAGATATATTTCAGGTGATAATCACATTTTTTAAAGGCAGAAAATCTGATTTACATTATCTCTTGTCTTTAAATTAATTCAACAACCATTATTCTTTGGGGAATAATCTTTTCTGGCCAAGTCCTACCACAAAGCGCATCTTGAATCCCATTGTAATCGAATGCCAATTGACGACAATATGAATTAGTTTTATAACTTTCCTTGCAGATCCCAACATCAAATCCGAAATCAAATAAATTATTGTTTGCTTGTTCATACAACCAAAATGCATATTGTTGGTAAATAGTATTGAATTTGAACATTCCATTTAATCTTCCATTCGATTTTATTGAAAATAAAACTACTTTTGAGTCATTAATCCAATCCCCAATTTTATCAATAAATGTATTAACATATCCCCCAAACACATTCCCAATTTCATCTTCAATTATGAACACTAAATTACTTTTATTGATGATTTTTCTATCAAACTCGGATGTTCCTTCTTTCCAATTATTAACATCTGAATCAAATATGACATTTCCCATTTTCATTCCTGTCCATTCTTCTATTTGTTGACTTGCTTTAAAAATGTCTTCTTCATTTTGATTAAATTCATTTGGTAATTCCATCCTTGTTTGAAATATGAATTAAATGAGATGGAACTGAATTGTGTTCTTTTAATGATAAAAACAATGATACATTGTTACGTAAATATTTTCGAAACATGAGTTATGTCTTATTGTTTACCTTCAAATCCTCTTTCATCACCTGTATTGATAAAGTAATCGCAGAAAAGTTTTTTCAATAAAATTAAAAAAAATATTTTTTTTAAAAAGTATTTCCAGGAAACCCTAAAAAAAAATTACTTTTAATTCTGTCATGAATCAACAACTCACTGTACTTTTACTTGGAAAAATGGGGTCAGGTAAAACGGCAATGGCAGTTAAATTCGTTTCAGATCGTTTCATTCCTGACATTTCTGATCCTACATACGATGACTCTTATCGAAAACAAATTACAATTGATGGAAATCATTTTATGTTAGACATTATTGATTATGGATCGGAAGATGAATACCCTGCACTTATGGATCAATTCATAAGGAATTCTAATGGGTTTATTATTGTTAATCCAATTAATAAAACTGGAATAAAAGAAGAGGTTGAGCGATATATTGAATTAATCTATCGAATCAAAGACAAAGATTTTAACGAACACATCCCAATTATGATCACTTCGTCAAAAAGTGATTTGGAAAATCAAGGAGAAGCAAATAGGCAAGAGTTGGAAGATTATTTTAACAATAAAGGATTATTTTATATTGAGTGTGGCGCTAAAACAGGTGATAACATTTCTTTTTTGTTTGAAACACTTGCGAGAGACATGGCTGATTCAAGAAAGGGTTGGAATGAGAAAAAACAAAAAGGATGTGTTGTTATTTAAAACACAAATTTATTTTTATTTGGCATGAGTCAGCAACAACGTCACTTCAATTGTAAGACCTTATTTACAAATATCCTCCACTCAACTGTTTGTTATTTGAAAGAAATTGTGATGAAAGAATTTCTTTGTCGTAAATGAGGGCGAAGCAAATTTGCCAACCATAATAACTTTCAGTTACAGAGACAAACATTATATTTGGGATGGACTTAATTGAGCGAAAACATAAAAAAAGAAAGTTTTGTTGATGGTTTTTTTGGGAAAAACAATCTTTAAATACCAATTTTTTAAGTCAATACTTTTTTTGCAAAAAAAAGAACAAAAACGACAAATAGAAATGTTTAAGACAAAAATAACTTGAAACTTTAAACAAGAATCAAATCTAACAAATCATTTTGGAAATGGAGGAAGAAGTTTGGATGAGATTTATTGTCAAAGTGAATAATGTTTACTAAAATTGTAGGCAAGTGCTGTTTGCGCAGTATTTGGCGATGGATATAAAAAATGGAAAAATCAATTGATTGTTTATGACAAAAAAGAAGAGATGTTGGTTATTTACACCAATGAAAAAAGGTTGAGACCCAGTTTTAGGATGTCATTAAATGATGGTATTTTCGTTAAATTACTTAATGGGAGGACTTGCGAAGAAAAAAAGATCGAATGGGGGGTGATCTTAATTGACAAAAGGGATCATTCATTTATAAGAATTGCATTTGAAGACCCAAAAACCCATGCCAATTTTTATATTCCAATCGCGAAGCAATGCGATTGTTTTGGTTGTTTTGGAATCCCATTGGAAATTGCTGTTGCAAAAGGGGAATGGAAAATTCCTTTGCCAATGTACAGGGCCATCCAATACTTATTAAAATCTGATAATATAGAAACAGACGGTTTATTCAGGGTAAGTGCTGCCGGTAGTTTATTGATTCAAACAAGAAATAGACTAGACAAAGGAAAGGATATTGATCCTTCAGAGTTTTGTGATGCCAACGTAGCAGCGGGAATCATTAAATTGTATTTGAGATCATTACCAGATTCATTAATACCAACTTTTTTAACTGAGAAATTTATGGGACTTGTGAGGTTGGATGAAAATAAGCAAATTGAAGCGATGAAGGAATTTATTAAACTACTTCCAGAACCTAATTTGTATGTATTTAGATATCTATTCTTTTTCTTGACAAAAGTAATGGCTGCTTCACAAATTAATAAGATGGTTGCAAGTAATATTGCCATTGTATTCTCTCCCAATTTATTGTTTTATGAAGACAATCAAGATGGATTAATGTTATCAAAAAATATTAACGACATGATAGCAAAAGTTGTGGAGCAATATGAAGAAGTGTTTGGTCTAATTGACGAATTTCCTGGGGAACCACCCAAATTCAATCCACAGAAAGACCAAGTCGACCATGAAGACTTCCTAACAAAAAAGAAGAATGTAATAACCAGGAAATCGGTATTTATTACTGACATTGGGAAAATGGTTGGATTAAAGAAAGAAACTGTCGAAGAGAAAAAAGCAAAGGTAGAGGAGTTGGAGAAAGAAAAAACAAAAGGAGAAATTGAAAAGAAAGAACGAGAAAGGTTGACGAAATCATGTACGTCATATGCTGCCCAAGAATCACTTTCGCCAAATGATTTAAATGATAAAGATGATAAAAGCGATAAAAGTGAGGGTTCAAGTAAATCTTCCCAAACCCCACGTGGAGGGTTATTTGATTCCATCGTAAATTTCCCAAAGAACCATTTAAGAACAACCCCAAAAGAAGAAAAAGAAAATAAACAAGGAAAAGAGGGTAAAAAAGAAGTTTTAATGAAAAGGAAATCAGTGAAACAAACAAGTGCGCAACCAATTGATGTGTTAAATATGAGAGTCGGGATTATAGAAAATCAAATCCAAGCAATCTTTCAAATGATGGTTGAAATGAATAGAACTTTGGATGCGATTGCTATAAAAAATGGAATTACTCCAATTCATGAAAAACCTGAAAGGTCCCAAGCATTGGATTCATTTGTTGGTTCTGAGTCTTGTGTTTCTGATCATTCTTCTTGTGCTTCTGATAATAAAAGCCGTTCTTCTTCTAAAGTTGTTGACCAAACAACTGATCCAGTTGGTTCAGAACCAATTACCCCAGGAGCCAACACTCCCCGTACCGAAGGATCATCTAAGGATGTTATAAGTGATGAAAAAGTACCATCGAGAAAAGTGTCGTCTTCAAAACAAGAAGAACCAAAGAAGAAAAGACTTTCGCGTGTATTTGGAGGAAAATGAAAAATCATTCAAAAAAAATTCATTTTTAATCAAACTTTACTTTTTCATTTAGTTGTGGTTTTTGTTTTTTCAATGCCTCCAAATCATGGCCCTGTTCAACTTCTTTCAACGCATCTTTCACAAGTTGTTTTTGTACTTCATCCACTTTTGCTCCAAATTTAATAACAACATCCCTCTGGTTACTAAGTCGTTTCAGTGTATTTTTAAATTTCTTGGCTTCACATTTCTTCTTCACCAAGTCAGGAGTTACTTGTTTATTCTTTTCCATTGACTCCCTTAACTCTCTGTCAGTAACGTAAAGTCCTTTATCTTTCAGTTGTTGTTTAACAAATTTTCTAAATGCCTCGGCAGAATTAACATCTTCTTCAATGTAAACTCTTAACGCTTGTGGAATAATCAACAGTAATATTAAAATGCAAAAACTAAAGAATTTGACTGGGATAACAGTAAGGAGAGTTACCATTGAAACACCAGCAAATAGCATAATGTAAAATGTTGTTACTTTGGGGGTGTTTTTGGTCAGAATTCCCATTTTTTCATACAACATTTCACGGAAATTGTGTATGGGCTCGAGAACACCTTTTTTAAAACGGGTATATTGCACGTGTTTCACCTTTCCTTTCCAAGGTAATTTATCAGACTCAACGATAATATCCAAATGAAGAATTATTAAAAACAGAGACACATGAATTAAACAAACAGATATGACATTCAAAAAATCCACAAGTGTGCAAATAAACAAAAATATGGCAAAAGAAATACCAGCGACTGTGAAATAGGCGGTTGCCCCATTGTTTCCACTGAAGCAATTATAGATATAAGCCATATCCATTTTGTGTTGTTTCCACCATGTCATCCCAATCTGGAATACATCTGATTTTGGCATGGAATGAATGGTGAATTTGAAGATGAAGATGATCTTTTTTTCATTTTTCTGAAAGGAATTTGTGTTGAAACAAATTATTATATCCATTTTTTATTTTTATTTCGAAAAAGTACACAACATTTACTCTTTGCCAAATAATTGTAATTCAATTTTCAAAAATTTTCTCAATTCATTATGTTCAACACGTTTTCCCTTACAACAACCTCTGGTATTTTTGTTATTTCAAATGATGATTTATAGCATTGTCTAAGAGGTTTTTTAAAAACAACTAAATTGAGCGAGGAACAGCCCTTGAATGCCCTTTTTCCGACGATTTTTATGTTTTCATTCATTTCAACACTCCTCAAAGCAACGCAACAGTAAAATGCATCACACCCTATTTCTTCCGTCTTCATTGGAATTTCAAATTTCCTTATGGCACTGCATCCTGAGAAACATCGTGGATTTAACCTTTTAATCGAACTTGGCAATTTTACTGACTCCAGATAACCACAACCATCGAAACAGTTTGTTGGAATTTCTTCCATCTCGCCAGTTATTTCGATTTCTTTCAGAAATTCATTTTTAAATATTCTCGGCTTGATTTTTGTCATATTTTCAACAACCAATTTGGTTAACCTTCCAGAGGACATGTATTGTTGGTTGTACAATTTGTAGAAATCTAAGTCATCACTCTTAAAAGTAACAAATTGGGATTCGTTCCCGCCTGCCCTTAAGAATACATTTATTTTGTAACTCACGTGACGCTTTATCATTTTATTCCTCAAGTTCAATTGGACCAAGTTTTCACAACCATCGATTACGCTGTTTTCAACTTTTGGAAAAAAACCTTCAAAGAATAAGGATGTCAGAGTGTTGCAACCACTGAATGTTGCGTATTCCAATTTATTAACCCTCAGAGGAATGTTGCATTCTTTCAAAGAAACACAACCACTAAACGAACAAGAACCAATTCTTCGAATAGTAGAAGGAAGTTTAATAGATTCTAAAATTGAACAATTCCTAAAACAACCACTTCCAATTTCAACAAGGCCATCAGGCAAATGAATTCTTTTTAAAGAAACGCATTGCTCAAAAGAATTTGGCCCTAGTGCAGTCAAATTCAAAGACAAATTAATTTCATTCAACAAATTCTCATTGCTAAAACAATTTGGAGCAATTTCGATTACAGAATTTGGAATTCTAACTTCAACAACTTTTTGTTGTCTTGTATTTATTGGAAACTCCGTTTTGTACCTTCTTAAATCGAACTGATTGAAAATTATTTTTTCACTTTCAATTTCATTTTGTTTTAAGGCTTCAACAAGGTGGAATGGAACGTAATAATTATTTTTTTTAGAATGCCTTATAATAAAATCAGTCAAAAGACTTAATTGATTAAAGAAATATTTTGGTAGTGTTGTATTTGGATATAGTCTCAATCTCTTTAAACCATTATTTTCATTGAAAATTGGTTCCTTAATATTTGATATTGTTGAAGGAATTGTAAGTGCAGTCAATTTTGGGCAATCATTAAATGCGCAATATGAAATTGATGTCACAGATTCCGGAATGTCAAAAAAAGCTAATTGCGAACAATTTTGAAAACAATAAGAGGGAATTGTTTTGATGTTAGAATTGAGTTGAACTGAAGTTAAATTTGTCAAAGAATGAAAAGCTTTGTGTGATAAACAATTAACAATTGAAGGCAGTTTTAATTCTTCTAAAGTGTTTAGGTTTCTGCACAAATCCCCTTCTTTTAATTCATTACAAGTATCACACCCAAAACTAACTTTTGAAAATGTTGTGAACTTGTTTTTGATTGTCTGGTATTCATTATAATTTACTGGAAAACATGCTTTGTGTCTTTCAAATACTGGGTCGTAGTCTTCAATTTTTTGACAGTATTGTGTTTCCATTTTTTCAAATAACCTGGTTTCTTTGATTGGATTGTAACGAAACATTTGAAGAACGTCTTTGCACTTTCTATTCACAAATAAGAATTCAAGAAAAGGTTTTTCGAAAGAGAATTTTGAGACAACTATCATCAAGTGATATTTATCTATTTGGGCCATTTGAATGACTTAGTCTTATCAATAACTTCCTTAAGTAGTAAAAATAAATTATAATCAATCCAATTGTTTACTATACTTGAAATCTCTAAAAATAAGTTAGAAAGACTCAAAAATTTGTTATGAGGCAACAAAATTTGCTTTAAGCTTGTTTTTGTCTTCTCTTGCGGTGATTTTGTGGGATTACAATTAAAATAAATTATGAGTCTTTCGGTTAATGTCATAACAACGTTTCCATGATTACTGGTTGAGGTAAGTTCTTTGGAATGTTATGGGGTTTTATTGAAATTTTTCAAGCCAAACGCATTGAGTCTTGATAAAAAACAGAAATAAGGAAAGAATT
>NWBR01000245.1:0-22681 GCA_002914575.1 Entamoeba moshkovskii
CGTTCTTAAATATGATTTGTAAGATTTTTGAAAGGGCGGCCGCGGCAAAAAAAGAATTTTTTGTTCAACAACAAAATCTTAAAAACATTTTAGAAGATGAATTTGTTATAAATCAAACCAAACAAAAACCAAACAGAAGGAAGAAAACTTAAAAAAGAGCAGAACTTCAAAAATAAATAATTGGTTGTTCGGATGGTTTGAAAATCTTTACGTTTTTAAAAGAAAGAAGTATTAAATATGATTAGAGCTTTTTTGGGTTTGGGGGATCAACGGTTGGTGTTACAATTCAATTAGATGAAAATCACCGACAAAAAACGATGGTTCAAACTGAAATGAATGAGAAAATCTTTCTGCCAATTTACACTGAAAAAGATATTGTGTTTGGAACTTTACAAATTGATTGTGAAAATAAAAAGTGTGAACATAATGGAATTAAGATGGAATTGATTGGAGTAATAGGTTTGTTTTTGGAATGGTTAAGAGAAGTGGTATTGAAATGTAGAAAATGATTTCTCTAAGGCACAGAAAGAATTTTTACGATTTTCGATTGATATTTGTAGTCCAAATACATTACCAGAAGGGACCACGATGTACCCTTTTACTTTTGGGAGAATTGAAAGAAAATATAACACATATTATGGGAATATTGGAAGAGTGAGATATTTAGTTCGATGTACCATTCAACGATTTTCAAAAATTGTCAAGGAAATCGAAATTGGCGTTGTTAATAAATCTCAAAAAAGAATTAAAAAATCATACGAAACTACTTTGACAAAACCTTTACTGATGCAATTTGCAGTGGAATCAACTACGTATGAAGTAAATGATGTTATCAGAGGATTATTGAAAATATCATCTTCCCAAAGTTATTCTGCTGATGTTTTTAGTTCAATTGAAATTGAACTAAGGAGAAAAGAAGTTTTTATAACTGAAAAAGGCACCCGTGAAGATACCAAGAGAATCAGCTCAATAGAAGTAATGAAAGGAGTTCCGGAATGTGATGAAATTATTCCATTTAACCTTATTCTTCCAACTGAAAAACTTAATCCATCATTCAAGACAACCGAAGGATTTTCTCTGCAATATTCACTTGTCATAACTGTTCACGGAAAAGATGAGCCATTATCAGAAACTGACATTTCCATCAATATCCTTCGTGAAGAACATAATAAGGCGCTGACTGATGAAAGAAAGACATCAATGCTTTCTTGGCTCGATGAAATGAATAAATTCGACGTTATCCAACCACAAGACTTTGGGGAAACTTTGCTTATTACAACAACAAACAACACCTTCCCCAATGTCGAAGAAGTTGATTCAGCCGAAAACATAAAAGCGGCAGAAGAAAAACTAAAGGCAGAGGCTTGTTTAATTAAGAAAGTCGAATTTGATTGGTGAGAACAATTTCTTCAATATTTTAATTGTGTGAAATTTTTTCAAAACTGCTTTATGACAAAAAAACAAAGAAACAAAATTTTGCATTAAATTGAAATGATAACATTTTTATCGTTCTTTAACTTTGTGTGACGGAATTATTTTGTTCTAGTTTTGTTGAATTATCGAAGCGTTCCATAACTGTGGGTTCGAGTTAAAGTCTCTTTTCATTTCTTGCAGCGCAGTTAATATTATTCCAGACTTGGGTCTGTTTTCTTGCTCCTTCATAACGCATTGACGTATCAGCGTCGCCATTTTTTGTGGGGTGGAAGGGGGGATTGTTGGCCTCAGATTGGAAGTCGCCGATTGGACAATAATTTGAATGTCCAAGGTCAACTCTGGAAATTCTTGGAAAGGTCTTTGATATTTTTGATAAATAACTCGATGAATTAATTCCCATAAAATAATTCCGTAGCTATAAACATCTGAATGGGTTGTATATCTTTGATTATAATATACTTCTGGTGCGCAGTATGCGTAAGTCCCTCGATCTTTTGTTGTCGTTGTCATTTCCGAATCAAACCTAGACAATCCAAAATCACATATTTTGAGTCTTTCAAATTCCACCGTTCGGTCGTTTTCTTGGATAGTTTCTATCGCAACCAAAATATTTAATGATTTTAAATCTCTGTGTAATATTTGAGGTGTTCTCGAGTGAAGATAATCCATTCCCAATGCTATTTGTTCGGCATATCCAAATACCTTTTCCCAGGTTATTGTATTTTCATTTTTCGATAATACATCATATAAACTTCCTCTTGAACAATATTCCATAACCATTGAGAATTGGTTTTCGATTATTACACCGAAGAATCGAACGATATTTTCATGTTGTAATTTGCTTAGCACACCATATTCTTGCTGAAATTCCTTCACCTCTTCCATATTTGTTGCTTTTAATGTTTTAACAGCAACAGTGACATTATTATATTTTGCGCTATAGACATTACCCGACGCCCCCGAACCAATATTTTCAAGAAATTCGATTTCTTTTGGTTCAATGACAAACTTTCCTCGTTCAATCAATTCTAACAGTTTCCTTCTTTCTTCTTCCTCATTTTCCATGTCTGAATTCCCTTTTTTTTCGGACAACGTAGGTAATAATTTAAATTTCTGGATTAAGGCAATTCTTTCAACAGAAGAAACGATACCAATTTTCTCCAAAGTTTTAACTGTTTGATTCTTCAATTTGTATTTGAATATTTTGTTTTTCACTAACATGGCTATTGCGTTATCTGAAGCTTTTATTTCAATTAAAAAATCAATGAGTTCCTTAAAATCATTGACCATACCATAAAACCGTTCCGATTTTTTCGCGGCTGTAACCAAAGGGGTTTCTCCGTTTTGTCCAACACGATATAAATCCGCCTTATGTTCTAACAAAATTGATAATAAATCAGTTCTTTCCTTATGAACTGAATAGTGTAATGCAGTAAGATTTCTTGATGAAACAGTGTTAACGTCAATACCTTTTTCTAGTAATCTACTGACCAATAACATACGAATGGAATCGTTAAAAACGGCTTTATGTAAGGCCGTCTCCAAAATATTATTTTTTGCTTCCAAATTAACGCCATGCCTAAAAAATAATTCCATTACTTCTTGGCAATTTGGGTTTGTGAAATTTTTACAAAAGTAATGGAATGGCGTGTTTTTGTCAGTATTTTCCTTATTGACATCAATGGTTGGTGCATATTTTAGTAAGGCCAAAATAATATGTTCGTTGTATGATTGAAAACTTGAGATATGTAATGCAGTATTCCCTTGATCGTCTTGGGCATTGACGTCGATTTTTCCACTTTCAAGTAGAGTTAAAATTTTATATAAATCAGACGCCTCAACCGCGTTGTGTAAAGGTAAATTTTTATAAGGCTTTTCTGATTTAGAGTCAACTTCAGGGAATAAAAACAAAGAAACAGTGATGGTTGGCCTTGCGATATATTTCAACAAAGGATCTGCTTGGATAATTTGATGGCAATGATACTCAATTGTTGGTGTTGTTGTTTTTGTTGGGCTTGGTAATGTCTGCCCCGATCCAACTCTTGTGGGTGTTGTAGATGGAAGTGGAGCAGAACTT
The DNA here is from genome assembly GCA_002914575.1 of Entamoeba moshkovskii. NCBI lineage: Eukaryota > Evosea > Mastigamoebida > Endamoebidae > Entamoeba > Entamoeba moshkovskii. The sequence continues at coordinate 3,512 of NWBR01000245.1, forward strand.
GTAGATGGTGTTGATTTAAAAGATTTTATTGAAACAAGAGGGGGAGGGGTTTGATTTGAAGAGTTTGTGAGGGTTGGATCAACCATTGTTTCTGGAGTAATAAAACCTGGCGAAGAAATAGTTAAGTCTGGTTTTAAAATTTGTTTTTCTTCTACAAGATCAAGTTCGAAAGTTTTAACATGATTTGTGTTAAAAGGGAGTAACTGATTTATACTAATTTTCTTACTCCAAGTCTTTGGTGGTTTCCGTTTCTCGTTGTCATGAAATTCAAAAATAAGTTCTTTTGCGGAAGGATGAACATTTCTAAATTCAACCTTGTTAGCAGGGAATTCGAAATAAATATTAGTTGTTTTCCTGCTGACATGAATTTTGTTAGTTTTATCACCAACAGTAACAGAAATCTATTTATTAATAATCCACCAAACCAATTCAAGGAATACCAAAAAGAAACAAACATTGGCTTCTCCTTGGGTCATTGCGACAGGAAATAAATTCTCACCAGAAACAACTAAATGTTATAAACTACTATTTCGGTAATTCTAAAAAGCAAACTTTCAACTCGAATTATTCGATTAATACAACGATTTGATTCAGCAATACTTTTTCTTGGATTGCTCATCTGTAAATAATATTATCTTTTTAAGTTTTTTTTATTTTTTCTTTTTTTGTTCGTCCAAAAGGGTGAAAGCCGGAAAGATTGGTTTGGCAGATTTAACTCATTCGATACGTCATTTGATTGACTTAGAAGTAAGTGATTCATAAAATTAAACGAAAGCAGGAATTGTTCAATTATAAAATGCAAATATTTTAAAGCGAGAATTTTTCTTGATCATATTGGATCCTTTGTTTTCGTACTTTGGTGTAATACGTCTCTTTGTCATGCGTTATGTCTTTGAAGGCTTCGGGTTGTGCAGGAGATAAAGTATTTGGGGTGTGTAATAATTCTTGAATTCCCAATAGAATTTGTTTAATTGAAATGGATGGTCTCCAGTCTTGTTCTTCATTCAAAATTGATAAACAAACAGTTCCTGATGGATAAATATTTGGATGATAAAACCCCTTTGGAAATCTACATTTTGGTGGTCGTGTTGGGTATTCTTCACTAAATTCCATTGTCAAAGGATAAATCCCGCCTTCCCATTCTGTTCCTTTGGCGCCTGGAATTCCGCAATCCCAATACAATAGGTCGGGGGTTCCATCTTTAGGTGTTCTTGGTCTTGCGATGAAACCAGGAGGGTGTTCTCTTCTCCAAAGTCTTCTTTCTTCTGTCAGTCGTTGAATTGCCAATCCACTCATTTTGCTTTTTTTAAATACATTTTTAAGGTTTTTTTTAAGGGTTTCTTTTTCACTTTTCGCTAAAACCACAAAAAGGCATCCTGAGTGACGTTTCTGAAATAATTACGTCACCTCTCAGAACAACAGTTTCTTCTCTGTGTTGTCAATTCTACTCTGTTTAATCCCCTATGTGTTGTATTTGCTCAAGTTTGCATTCAATTAATTATTTGCCAATGCCAATTTTTTATATTGATGTGACCAAAACAACACTGAGACTTCAAACTAGAGGAGAACAGAGCGGTGAGAGAGGTATTAGATCTTTTTTAAAACATAATTTTTGTTTTGAAAGTCTTAGCAAAGGGAAATAACAACCAATACTTTTTTTGAATCCAAGAAGCCACAACAACCGCTTTGCCAAAATTCATTTGTACATACACTCGCCCGAAATAGGTTAGTAACCGTGCTAAAAGGTTAGTAACCGTGAAAAAAAAAATGTGAAATCATCATTTTAATAAGCCCAACAAAAATAAAAAAAAAAGAAATAGGTCATGGAAAAATTTTGGCACCAAATACTGGGTCAATAATAGAAAACTAGGCTTTTTCGCCCAACTGTAATGAATTCAATGTGTACAAACAGTCATTTTGAAAAATAATTCGTTGTTCACATTTTGTTGGCCAACGAAGAATCCGTTAATTCTTTCTTTAAAAAAACAAAACAAAGGAGTTTTCAAAAAAAAGGATTTTTTCTTTAAAAATTAATTTTCAACTGAAAAATGAAGAAATTAAAAAACAAACGTTCAAACGAACAGTGGATGCCAAGTTATTTGGAAGATTACACTATCAGGGCTGTATGCTTTTTTATTACCGATATTCAAGATTTATATAATATCTGCTTTATAAATAACAAATATAACAAAGCAATCGTAACATCTAAAGTTTTTCATTCAAACAACTCTTTATTCCCTTCAACCAATTTGAAAATGTTTACAAAACAACTCAGATTATTTGTCAATTGTAATACTGTTTTATTTGCCACACAAACACTCGGTTTCGTTCCACTTCTTCCGGAGAAAATAACGCAAATACACTTGCCATTGAAAATGGAGAAATGTAACATATCTGAGATAATTCCAAGTGAACACAAAAAGCATGTTATTTCATTTTGTAACACTGAAAAAGGTATTTCGTTAGAAAATTATCCAAATGCGCAAAAAGTTTCCATCACCATAAAAGAAAACGTGCAAGTCGCCGATTATTTCACCCAACCAACAAGGAAATTCAAAAAAGTAATTGCCAACATGGAAACAAAAGATATTGCTTCGATTGGACAACTTAAAAAAGTTCATTCAAAAAGCAAAGTTGTTATATTTAAAAACTATTCAGTTTTACTTGACTGTTGCGAAGTTGATTCGCTTTTTAAATGGGCCACAGTTGTTTATTCGACCTGGAAACAAGGAATCAATGATAAGGTTATTATCAGAAACCCAAACGACAATTCTTTTTGTCTTGAATTAAAACAACCGCTGCTTGATAGTCAAATTTTGGATTTGTATTGCCCAACCACCATCCATTTCTCCATTTATTCTCAAAATAAAGAACTTATTGATTTGTCACACCACGAACACATTTTAAGAGCCCTAAAAGTAAACAGTCTTTTGAACGTAAATTTTCCAACCACAATTTCTTATCTCCATTCTTCACAATTTGACTCCTCTAAATTTCCAGCAATAAAAGAATTGAAATTGATGGTTGTCAATTCTCCTTTTTCAATCCCTACAACTATATCTGCTTTAACAACCGCTACTTCAGGCAATAATATATTGAACTGGGTTGAATTAAAATTATTACAATTGGACTATTCGAATTCGCAATTCCAAGTGAATACTTCGATCACTTCACTCTCACTAAAACTTGCCAAACTAAATTGTTCTTTATCTTGTATGTCACATCTGGCATTCTTAGAAATTCAATATTCATGCTCATTGAAAACAAACATTGACTCTTTTTATCCCACAAGTCTAAAAGAACTAAGATGTCCATTTGAATTTTTACCGAAACAGTTGTCAATTCAAGCATTAGAAATTCAAGGAAATACAAAAGAACACAACTCCCGACCTCACCTTAAACTAGAGAATTACCTTTCTCTAAACTCTTTGAAAATCATAAATCAAAACACTTTGACCATAGTGTCGTTGCCAATTTCGTTGGTCCAATTGTCAATCCAAAAGACTTCATTTCTATTTAAAACAGTTGATATTTCTCATTTGAATCGCCTAACCTCTGTCCAATTCGTATTAATAACAGATCTTTCAGTAAAACTACCACAACACGTGAACGAAATAGAATTAATCAACATCGCATCGCCTTCATTTAAATTGGTCGACCTGAGACAGAAAAAAGTCGATGTCATAACATTGATCAACACAAAAACATTCCATGCCTATGATTTCCCTTCCTCAGTAATACATTTCTATGTGGATCCTGTTTCATTACAGCACACCCCAAACATTCATTTATCCAACCCCCACTCACAAATCAATTAATTGAAGTGTCAATAACATTTATTATTCCTATTATTATTTGTGTTATTCAAAACAAAAACCCTGGGCGAAAGCTGAAACAAATCGATTGAGTTATAATTACAAGGCATTAAACCTCTCCAAACAAGCTTGCAATAATTTTTCTGATTCATCCAAATCCACCAATAAATCTGAGGCTTCTCCTGCAATTTTTTTTAATTCCTTGGTGGAATTAGCTTGGTCAACACATGAATTAAATGTTTGAATGCGGGTATTGATTTCATTCCAATTAACTTCGACGTGTTGAAGTGCCAATTGGATTTCATCGTAATGTTCCTCTGTCATTCCAAAAAAAGGTTTAACTTTTTCAGTAAATCTTGAAAATTTTGCTCTGTTTTAAAGTTCACTTTTTATTTTTGGCTTCTCACATTTTTTTGTCATACAACACTTTGTCATTCAATAACACTTTTTTAGTTTCCAAAAACCAAAGTGATTTGTTTCCCAAACCAACACCATTCCTTGTGGTTGAATGATTTTTCTGTACAAACAACAATTCTTCCTCAACAAAAAATGTGTTAATTATTAACAACGATTAAAAAGCACCCATTGGATATCCTCCTGGGCCTGGCATTCCACCCATTGGCGCAGGTGGATATCCCATTGGTGGTGGGTAAGATCCCATTGGTGCAGGAGGATAGGCGCTCATTGGTGGTGGGTAAGCGCCCATTGGTGCAGGAGGATAACCACCCATTGGGGCCATTGGTGCAGGAGGATAGGCGCCCATTGGTGGTGGATAACCACCCATTGGAGTCACTCCTCCATATTTTACTGCATTTTTCATTTGTTTCTTTTGCATATCCATTTGGTGTTCCATCATCTTTTCTTGGGCTTTATAAGCATTCTTTCCGTACATTTGTAATGAAGAATTCCCTGATCAGTTTTCTTTTTGAATCAACGATCTCAAAATGATTTGAAGATTTATCTCAAAGCCGGATATGTTTTATATCACGAAAATAATAGGGGACGTGGTTGGGGGTTTGGCGTGAGGATTCGAAAGACAAAAGGGTGATTGCTGAAACAATTTTCAATTCGACCATCATCAAATTAGACTTGTCGAAGCAAAAACTTAAAAATTACATTTAAAAATGTGGCTACCTCTTGTTCTTTATTTTGTGCTCAACACGTATTCTGCCCAATGCCAAAATCTTCAAGACTATGGCTGTGTTGATTGTGGGACTGACGAAGAATTTGGAGATGAAATATGTTTGGCTTGTAACAACGAGACACAATTAGACTCTGGATATTGTTATTGCAAAATTGCAAATGGAAAATACAATCCTCAAACATCCAAATGTGATTCATGCGAGGGTGTTTATTATTTTGAAAATGGAGAGTGTAAATGTCCTGAAAGAGGTCAAACTTCAACTGGATGTAAATGCCCCACATACTCAACAGTTGTAGAGAATGTTTGTCGATGCAAGACAGGCTACTACTATGATCAAGGTATTTGCAAGAAATGTAATAAAAAGGTTTTAAATTGTATTGAGTGTGTAGAAGATGGAGATGTACATGAATGCACCAAATGTGACAAATATTACGATTTAGGTCAAACGGGGGGTTGTGTTTTTAGTTTGTTTTTAATTTTTTAAAATTGCAACAACATCAATAATGGCATAGCTTGTAATGTTAAAAATTGTTTGGAGTGTGCAAATGGTGTGGATACTTGCACCTCTTGTAAATCTGGGTTTATTTACAATGAAAACACAAATGTATGTGAATGTCTTTCGCCTCTTGTTGACAAAAATGGTGTTTGTCAACAGTGCTCAAAACATTTTTCAAATTGTTTGGATGGTGAGTGTACGGACACTTCCTGCACCCAATGTGATGCGGACAAACATTTCGAAGTTGGAGTAAATGGGAATTGCGTTTGTGCAAAGGGGTATGGCTTTGATTCAATGAAAAATTGTAAGGAATGCCGTTATTCATGTGATAATTGCACAGAAAGATTTGATGTTTGTACAGGGAGTTGTAGAGGGAACGCAACGATTGAAAATAATTGCAAATGCCAATTTGGATATTATTTGAAAAACGATAGTTGTTATGAGTGTTCTTCGCTATTTCCACATTGCATTGAATGTTCATCCGAAACGTGTGGTTCTTGCGAAAAAAACCATATTTGGAATGGTGAAGGGTGTATTTCATGCAACCAATTTGTTGAAGGTTGTGAGACTTGTTCTGGAAGTATATGTTTATCTTGTTACGACGGATATTTTAAATTTGACAATACATGCAAGCAATGTCCAACGAATTGTGTCACATGTGATGATGACAGTTGTGGAAGTTGCAAAGATGGATTTTATTTAAGAGAAGGGGAGTGTTCAACTTGTTTGAAAAATTGTCAAAAATGCAAGAATAATTCCAGTTGTGATGAATGTGATGAAAATTATGAGTGGAACACGACTCTCTCTGAATGTAAGCAAAAAGAAAATGAAAGCGAGAGTTCATCATCAGATGATTTTGGAAAAGATGAAACCAATGAAGTAGGAATTGTATTGATGTTTGCCCTAATGTTCGCCTTCATTTAATTGATAACACCACGTTATTTCTTACAAATTAAGTTGTTTTCATTGAATAAAATAAAAAAACTTTAAATTAAAACTGATGGTCTTCTTCTTCCTCATTATTTAAACTATTTTCATCCACAGAAATTTCTTCTTCTTCGTTCTCATTTTGGACTTGTTGAACTTCAACTCCATTATCATCCTCTTCTTCATTCTGTACGATGGGTTGATTTTCTTGGGGTTTATCTTCCGTTTCATCAACAATAAGGTTGTGTTGTGGATTGTAAATATCCCAAATGGGATAGAGTGATAAGAGGAAAGTAATAAAAGGTTTAAATTTGTTGTCTTTTTGACGATTGAAAGTGAACTTAATTGGAATAATTTCTTTTAAAAAGCTAAAAATTAGTAAAGAAATGATAATGAAAAAACAAACAAACAGATAATGAAGTGTGAATAACACTCCAAAAAATATCTTTTTAAACATACTGTCACATAACAACCACCAGAAAAATATCAGTCCAAGGGTTGTATAATTAATAAAGTAATTCTGCATGAAATCAACGAATGACTTAAAATAACGTGTATAGAAGTTTTGGATTTTAGTAGCCCAATAAAATGGTGATAAAAATGTTGCATATAAAAATTCAAAATCCCCGATCGAATCTAAATGTAATTCATCTGCTAATGGTTGGGAAGTTTCATCTTGTGTTGTTCTGATTTCAATATATTTAACAGTAGGATGATGGGAATGAAATCTATTCAGCGCTTTTTTAACACTTCTAATTGTTGCTGTGGAATAGTCAATTTGATCAATTTGAATGTCCTTTGTTGGTTTTCCAGTGACAGATTTTGTTTTGATAATTAAGGTATTTCGAACAATGTCTTCCTCTTGTTCGTCAATGTTATCATTAACGATTTCCTCATTCAAATTGATTGGATTAACAAGGGGGCCATCCATTTGCATTTGGTGATGTATTAATAAATAATGAGTTTGTCGAAAATAAGAAAACAAAATAAGAAAAAATAATAAAAAGAACTAAAAATTATTTTGCAAAAGAAAGCTAATGTCAAAACAAACTTCTTCTAAGGGTCGTTCTACTCCAAAAAAGGTTGTTAAAAAAGTTTCATCAGTGAAAGTTGTTAAATCAAATGGAAATGGAATTATTGGTGTTAGTGGTTATGGATTTCAATATGATGTAGTTTTATCAATCGTTTTACTTCGAAAATTACCACAATTTAAACAACCTGAAATTCGATTACTTCGTTCAAAAGAAGATATTGGTTCTTGTGATGTTGTGTTAGGATATGGTGGTGAATATGACCCAGACAGAAACCGTTTTGATTATCACCAAAAAGGTTTTGGTGAAAAGTATCCAAATTCCAAATATCCAATGACATGTTCATCAATGATTTTTTTGCGCTATGGGAAAACAATTGTTAAATCGAGTATTCCATTCTATTTTGAAAAAAAACATAAACCACTTCCAACACAAGACAATTTTGGTAGTTTGGTTCGTGAATTCTTTTATCAAAACGTTCTTGAACCAATTGATGCTACTTTAAATGGATTTGATTGTTTTAATGATCAACCTCAATATTTAATGCCCACAGATGGCATTTACACAACACCTGACTATTGTTCATCCAATGAAACTATTTCACTTGCCGTAGAATCAGCTTATAAAATATTTCTATCAGGCATAAATAGTGCGATTGAATCTGCTAATTTCTATCCATTGACATTAAAAGCAGCCAAGGAAGCATTACAAAAAGAAGGTGATTTAAGAAGAATATTATTCATTGACGCAAGGATTGATGATTCGGTCATTCAAAAAGTTGAAAAACAATTGCAATGTGAAGGTAATTTCCTTTATAGCATCAGACAAAAAGAAAATGGATATATCATCTTTGCCGTTATCAAAGCGTATTTGTGCAATCGAAAAAATTTGCCATCGCCTTGGTGTGGAAAAGAAAATGAAGAACTGGAAGAGGCTTGTGGGGAAAAAGGTGTTGAATTTTGCCATCACAGTGGATTTATGTTGCATTGCACCTCACTCGAAACTGCCAAAAAGCTTGCATTGATTGCCATCCAATCGAATGATTGAAACTAATTTGAATTATGATTTTAAAACAACTATTCTTTACATCTTTAAAAAGAAATCAATTAATTCACTCCAATTTGTTTGACTTGTTCTAAAAGTTGAGCCCCAAAACGGTTAATTCCGTCAGAGACAAATTCTTCATTCCAAAGCAATTTATCACAGATAAACATGGCTTGTTCTTTGGTGAAACTCATACCCATAAGCTTTGCAACCAAAGTTATTCTTGCAAAGGCAAGGTCTGGATCGAAGTTGGTTGCTACAAGGAATGGTAACACATCGCCTGGGGGGATTTTAGACATTGATGATACAGAGGTTAATGCGTTAATTGAGTCTTTGGTTTGTTTCGCAACAACGAATGGGATATCACCCCTAAATAAATGTAAATGTTCATTGATAATTCTACCATCAGTATTGAGAAGAAAAGTTCTGTAGAAATTTAAGTCTCTAGAACCGACAGTTACTTTTCCAAAAGCGATAATATTAATAAGTGGAATGCCATTTGGAAGATTTACAGGCAATGCGTCAAACACTATGTTGTTCATGTCATGGGTTGTTTGGAATTTATTAACAAACAATGGAACAATTTTAGTTCCAACGAACAACCTAGAAAAATATTCGGTTTGGGCAAGATGGTTAGCATGATTTCTATTTGATGATACTAGTTGTGAAGCTACTCCATCACATAACGTCAATGAGAATACTGAGGTTGGTAAATAGAATTGGACAAGATCTCCAGCGTTTTTGTCAGCAATTGTGAAGAATTGATTCAAGAAATTATAAACAACTTGATATGATCCGAAAGAACCGAAATATCCGATTCTGATAAGAGGAAGGGAAGTAGTAACTTTAACAGGGAATCGGAACATTGTCCCGAAAGGATGTTGGTCAAGAACTTGCATTTTTTTGAAATAAGTACGTATTTGGCTAAATATGTGGGAAATGTATTCTTTTTTTGAATTCCAAAAGAACAAAAGCAATTCACAGTGTGAGAGAAATTATATTATTTTTTTCATAATAATTATAATTGGATTAAACTAATGAAATCTACATACATTGAAATATTGTTTTACTCCACACTTCAATTGTTTTTATTAAAATAAAGTTAAAAAAAATAACAAACAAATAATAGTTGGGATCGTCGAGAATTGGATTGCCGTTCAACGAGAGTGTTTCAAGTGGAATATCTTTAATATGGTCTAATTGATCGACTTGTTTGATTTTATTATTTCTTAAATCGAGTGCAGTTAATGAAGGGAACCATCTATTTATATTTTTAAATGCAGATAATGATGTTAATTCATTGTTACAATAGTGAATAGTTTTCAGTGCCGGTTTTGATAAGGCAACATATTCGAATATTTTAGTTAATGTATTTGGATCGAAATTCTTAGTCCAACCGAGTGCCTTTAATTTATCAGAAATGAAATCAAGGTTAATTGAAAAATCACCGGTAGTATAACATCGCGCAACAAGTTCGTTTGTAATTGTTTGAAGAGAATTTTGTTCTATTTGTTGCATTAAAGAAACAGTGACGATCGAACCTGAGTAAACTTCACCGCTCAGTTTCGTAATTGAATCGACCAAATGGGGTCTCAATATTTTAACGATAAAAACACCATTATTTTCAGTGACATAAATATTCTTTTTAATTCCTTGGTCAACTTTCGATATCCAATTAATAAGTTGAGTTGTTGTACCATTGAAACCACTTACACTAACTTTAACGTCAGATCTTCTATTTCCTTTATTACTACCTTGTGCGAATTTTTTTTTTGGGTATTTTGGCATTTTATTTTTTTGTGTAAAAATTGAGTTCCTTCTTAGGGTTTATCCTTCTTTTTAGGGTTTTTTGTTGCAAACGGCATTGGAGATATGAAAAATAGAAAAATTAAAAAAAAATTAAAAAGCAAAAAAATAATTAAATTTTGTTAGTAATTCTTTTTGTTGCCAAGCATTTACAAGTTTTCTGAAAATGACAAAAAAATTAAAAATGAATCATTTAGATAATGCAATCGCCTTCTTTAATGTTAGATAGGTATTTATTATACTTTTTTCTTTTTTCCCAACCTTTATATTTGTTGATATCATTGTCCGCAATTGTGTTGAAATCGATTTTGTTGTTAAATAAATTAATAAACAATTCTGATTGAATTGACTCTTCATTTAACAAGTGCCTTCCTTGGGTTAATAACTTGAGTTTTGAAATTGTGTGTTCACACAAATAACTTGTTGAAATTGAACAATTAATATCATCCAAAATTTTTTTTACAAAGAAACATCCACCATAAAGAAAGGAAATATTAAATAAATCCACACTTTTGTGTTCTTCTTTCGCTTTAGACAAAACACTAATAATATCATTTTTTAATTCAACATTTAAAGAGTCTTTAATTTTTGAATAGAAACGAGGTGTCACACAATTTTAAATTTTGTCAGGTTCCTCTAAATTTTCATTACACGTCAAGCCACGTTGAAAGGAACCAGACAAAATTTTAAATAATGCGACACCCGATTGAATTGATTTAAAATCGTTATCACATCAAAAATCACACAAAAATTAATTCTCCACTTTTTATTTTCGAGCATTGTCAAATATTTATATGATTTAATATATCTTTTGATTGTTTTTTTTGTTTTTTACTTAACAATTATCATTTTCATCATCAGTGGGATGTACAACATTTTCAAAAACATTCTTTTTTACACTTTCAATAATTTAATTACGAAATTATTAAAAATTTGTGTTTCATCTAAAACAAAAGTTGTTTGTAGTATTAATTGTTTTAAATAAGTAATGACATGATCATAACAATTAAAAGCAGATAGAATGGACTCATTTAATGAGAGCCATCTTGTTTGATAATAATTTTTGATGTTTTTATATTTGAAATTGCTTCTTAACAATTCTTCAAATTTATTAAAGTTAAAACGGTTTCTCATGAATAAATTAAATTTTTAATGTAGCAAAAAATTGTTTTATCATTGATAGATTGAATATTTAAATTCATTTCAAGATAAACACAATTTATTGGATATACCAACTCATCATTATTCGTTTTGAATATGTGATTTTAAATAATATTTCTACATTTTAGGGCGTTAGAGCCACAATCACTGACCACTGTTTTCAACTTTTTGGTTAATTCCATCAAAGAAATATCATATGCCGAACATGAAATAATGATTTGGTTAGTTTATTCTATTCCAGTGGATAATGCTTTAACGATGTCAATTGGTAACATAACAATTTTTCCATTGACATTAAAGTAACCATTAATAAGCAACAGTTTTTTGAAGTGGAGGAGTCTTCAACTTCATCGAACATGATCGTTAAACTCGAACAATACTTAAAACAGTAATGAGTAAGAACTGCAATATAGTTTTTTTCAAGAATATTGTTCTTTTTGATATTGTTTGTTGGCTTAAAAGAGTTTTTCCGTTATTTTTCAATGCAAAATTTAAACAATTTTCAATTATTCTTGCTGTTCTATAACTTTTAAAAGATAAAATAATCTGCAATGCAATCGCGCTGTGATTTTCATTTTTTCTTCTTCTTCAAATTTTAATTTGTTTTTTGTGATACAAAACAATTTTTTCGCTCATACATATATCGCCAAAGAAATAACAATACCATTGCAATAACCCCTTAGGTGTTTTATTTTCAATAGACCCTTTTATCAATATTAAATCTTCCATTATTACACATTTCAAATAATCAGTTTCAATATTTTTGTTTGTTTCAAATACATATATGTGAAAATAATAAAGAAATATGCGTCGGTGAAAAACAGCGTAATGCTCGTAGTATAAATTAAATTTGAAAATTTCATTTATCAAATATTTGATTTGTTTCAATGAAATACTTTCTTTTTGAATTTTCTTTTGCTTAGAACTTTCAAAATTATTGATCAAAAATTTGATTCCATTAACTGCATGTTCAATTTTACACAGTTTCAAATTAATTGAATCTTGTTGCAAACAAAGATAAATATTTTTTAAGACATTTAAAATAGAGCAACATATTTTGTAGAAATTGAATACTTTCAAATGATTGTTATTTTGGATAATATTTTTAACTTCTTGAATTGAAATTTCCTTATTTGCACCGTAGGTGGTTGGGACATTAACATTAAATATTTTAAAATAAATGAAACTTGTTTTTGAATATTTTCTAACAACTGACAGAGAATTCGATGGATTGATAGTCGAAATCAAAATCAAAGGGTCCATATGGAAATCATAATGAACAGTATCAGTAATTTCATATTTATAAATACTTCTTTGGTTTTGATTTGATCCAAACAATTAACTGTTTCACCTTTTGAGAAAAGTTGTTGGATTCGTCAATAGTATGTAACACGTGTGAAAAAAAAATATGTTCAGCAACTCTTGTCAAACTCGAAAACTGTAGTTGACATTTCGAATAAGAGTATAATTGTTTTCAAATTCTAGCCCTAAACATTCTGAAATACGGTTCACATTTTTATAATTACGCCTTTTCGATGTGTTTCCATTAGAAATCTTAGATCTTAAACTCAATACTTTTTTACCAAAAAATAGTTATAAAAATAAAATAATTTTTTTTCCTAATAACAACACGTGTCGTTTCATTATTCCCTAACCATTAAACAACAGGGAAACCGAACATACTGGTTGCAAATTATTCTTTTTTGTTTTTTTGTTTTTCTAAAAACAATTTTGAAAAAAAGGTTATTTCAATAGTTTTTCACATTGAGCCAGAACTTTTTGGGCGTTGGGGTCGTTGGATGATGCAAGCATGTCCCTGAGGGCTCGGATGTTGGTTGGAATATTCTTCTTTGCTACTTTCAAGGCATCTTGGAATTTTTCAAATTCAACATTAATTTGAATTTGTTTTAAGTCCGAAGGAATAGCAGCAATAAGCTTTTCGGGTCTTAATTTGAATTTGGTTCTCACTGCTTTGAAAATTAAATCGGCTTTTTGGTCATCAGTAAGGGATGTATTTTGTTTTAAGAAATCAAGTAATTCTGGTTCCTTTGCTACTTCAATCAATTCTAAGTAATAACCAAAAGCAGTTTTTGGAGCTTTCTCATCGTCAGTTGGTGAAGATAAAACAGCATTAATAATTTCATGTAATAGTTGGAATCTTCGTTTTTCGAAGAAATATTCAGCAATCGTAGCAACATCAGTCGTCGATTTCAAATCAAAAACATTAACGCGAGCTAAACCTTCATCAACCTTTTTCATTGAATCTAACAAATCCATAACTCTTTCTTGAGCACCAAATTTCTTAACCATCATTGTATGCTTAGCGGAATCAATAACATTTCCACACCTTTCAATAATCTTATCAATCAAACCTAACACTTCTTTTCTTTTAGCGATATCAGTGAAGGGAATAGTATTGAAGTATTTTGAAGAGCCCATATATGCTTTTTCAAAGAGATCTAAATGAAGGGAAATATCCAAATAAATGTCCCATAACTCATTCTTCTCTAAGAAATCAAGTAAATGAGAAATGTCTTCAACATGAGTTTCTTTTAATTTCTTTAATGTTTCCTTCATAATTTGATATTGTTTATTATCCAACAATGCAGGTAAATAAACTGTTTGGAAGAAGGCATTTTCTGATAATTTAACAGGTTCTTCTAAAGCATAAAGAAAAGCTTTTTCAAAATCCCCTTCTACAATATATTTATTAACAATCCATTGCTTATGTTTCTCACAAGGACAGAATTGGAAATAATATTTAGCTTCAGAATCCCAAGTGAATTGTTGTCCTCTGCTCTTTGATTTATTTTTATTATCAATAATCTTTTGCTTAATTTGTAACCATTGTTCATCTGGTTGCTTAATATTCTCTGGAGCTGCAAGTGTTTGTCCTTTTGTAATTTGTTTATTTGGAACAGATTTTGGATCACTAATGAAGTTAACCAACATTTGGCATGAATTATTATCTCCAAATTTTGTATTTTTACCAAGTTCAATATAAATGTTTTCAACTATCTCCCTTAATAATGGCTCATCTACTCGTTTTCTAAGCTGATCAAATACGTCTCTTGCTTGTTGATATTGTTTTTGTTGTAATGTTTCATAGAATGATGTCATTAATACTGGAACATTATCTAAACCAAGACATTCACCAATCGCCAATGCATCATTTTTTCTAAAAACGGTTTTATCATGTAATTCAGCATGTAAAGTTGATGCAATTTCAATATTAGTAAATAAAGTATGGAAAGGAATACCAGAAGTAAAGTGAGTGGTTGTCATTAATGTGAAATAGACTCTAACTAATTGTTTAAGATGATTCATTTTAGTTTTCATGTATTTTAATGTTTCATTTCTACTTTCTTCTTCAGAAATCAAATCCTCGAAATATTGTAATAATTGATAAACCAAACATACCATATTACGACTTTTTTCTCTTGATAATACTTCGCTTTGTAATTGATTTGCAACAGCAAGACAATTTTCATAACAAATTCTTGATCCCATTTCAAGATTAGGTGCTTGAGAATAAATTTCTTTTAAATTATTAAATAATTGGCTGTAACCTCCAATAACACTCTTATCAAAATTGTCATAATATTTCTGTGTTGTTTCCTTTGCGAAAGCAATTAAAAATTCTTCATCTCTAAGTCCAGAAAACTTACTTAGAATACTGTTAATTGACATTTTACTTTGTCCTCTATTCTTTTGAACACATTCTTCAATGATTTTTAAAATATCAGTTCTTTTACTTGACATATATGAAACAAATTCACTTGCTTCTTCTTGTGTTTCTCCTTCTAATATAACATAAATAGCAGTTGTAACAATTTGTTTTTCTTTATCTTTCGGCGGTGGAGAAATAAATGAAAGACAATCATATGCAAGTCTGTACTTTTTCTTTTCTAATAACAAATCAACTGTCGAAACATTAATATCAATTTCTTTAACATCTAATACCATTTCTATCTGATGAATTAAATTAGTTTTATCATACATTTGTTTTAAATTAGCAGGGAAGTTATCAAGTGATATTTCACTAACACATTCATTAAAGAGTTTCCAACATTGATTTTGAGAATAAACACCTTGTTCTAATACTTTAACAGTTTGAATTAATCTTTTTTGTGGATTTGTTATTCTTATTAGGACTGAAAATATTTCTTCAAACATATTATTTGTTGGTGTTCTTTTATTTAATAATTCCGTTAATTGTAATGTTACTATTTTCTCTACTAAATCTTTAGATTTAGTTTGAACTGCATGGGAATAAGCATTTGTATAATCAGCTTTACTTAAATAATAATTAGCCATTGTGTCATGGAATTTTTCATTTCCACCAACACTTGGATCCAATAATACTTTAAATGCCTCCATTGAATATAAATTAAAATTAACATTAAATTCTCCTGTTCCAGATTTAAATGCACTTTCTAATTCTCTATATTGAGTTAATTTCATTTCTACAAATTGTCTTAATGTTTCTGGCAATGAATTAATAATATTTTCATCAAATACTGGTATTTTAAAATTCGTGGGCTCAACTGAAAACAATGCAAATACAATAGCAAGATCATCTCTTCCCATTTCATGTAACAATGATTGAGTAAATGAATCTAACTTTCTTGTTTTTTCAATAAGAATAGAATAGACAATAGAACCAAACAAATCTATTCTAAATAATTCACACATTTCTTTTGCGGCAGTTGTTTGATGTTTTTCAAAGAACAGATAATCTACAATTTGCTGTGGAGAAATGGTTTGAATCAATTGAACTGCACAAGTAGATTTTTCACACCACAAATCCCAATATTGTTGCATATGATGATTTATTTTAATTAAATATTCAATAAATTTCACTGTTTTATCATAAACTGGTGCTTGATATAATAATGTTTGAATCTCTTTTAATTCTTTTTCTTCTTCTTTAATTCCAACATTTCCTGAATTTTCAAAGATTTGTTTCATTCTATTTGTTGCTTCTTTTAAAACATTAATATTTTCAAAAGTGTAATGAGGGTCTTCACTAATTAAAAGTCTTGTATATGAAGTTAATGTATATCCGGCAGAATAAATTTTTTTAAATAAAGCATGAATATCAACTAATTCTTTTGGAGTATTATCATCAATATATTTTTGACATTCTTCGAAAAATATTGTTGAGTCTTCTTGTGGGTATGTGTGAATTGCTTCTAATAACATTGAAATTTGATCAATTTTTGTTGCATTTGGTACTAATGCAAGAGATTCAATAAATTCTTTGGCTGGTAACCCTTTTTGAAGGAGATTATTCATTGTCGAATATGTAATTAAAGATTGACTTGCAGGTGGTTCAAGAATTTCTAATGGAATTGGTATATGTCTCGATAATGATAAACTAAGAAGGGTATCAGAATCACTTAAAAACAATGTCAGAGGATCTTCAATAAATGGAAGTGAAGATAATGTATTTAATCTTTGTAATAAAAATTTCATTTGTTTTGAAAATTCCTTATTTGTGACACTACAATTATATGATAATACAGTTCTAACACTTTCAATATTTGGTTGACTTTGGAAGATTTCATAAAGAACTAATTGGATAAAACTCACTTGCTGTTTTTCATCCAATGAATTTAATACTTCACCAAATCCTGATCTTAAAAGAGTTGAAGTTTCCCCTAATGAATTCGAAAAAGACTTATGAAGATCATTTACATATTTAATACATTTTAACATTGCATAATCATTACTAAATAACGTTTTATATGCGTCATTTTCTTCTATTAAATTTAATAATTCATCTAAATGTTCCAAAACACCAGTATGGTGAAGCATAATATATGGTAAGGAATATTTTCCAACTAATACCAACATCGGATGAATTGTTTGGACATTCATTTCACTAAGTTTATTACATAGAATTAAATGGAATTTTAACACTTTAATCTTTTCAGAAGAAAAGGTATTCCAACCATTTAGTTTATCATCGGTATGGTTTTCTTTTGATAACGAAATTAATAATTCAATGATTTTGAGATTCCTTGGATACTTTTCAGCAATTTCAAGAATTAACACAGGAACAAGTCTATTGAAATATTGTCCAAGAATTGTCATGTGTCTTTGAATTATTTCTAAATCACTTTCAGCTAATGTTAGTTTTTGTGCAATTCCTTCTATTGCATCAAATGCAGTTTTATATGGAGTTAATAAAACGTGTTCATTATTATAAACTGTGCTTTTGTAATACAATTTCCAGAAGACAGACTGATCATTAAAAACAGCAGAAGAGCTATCAGTTAATACGGGATTAGTAAATAATGTTTTAGAAAATTTTGAGCATTCTTGACGATACAATTCCAAGAAATGATAGAAGAAATGACTTCCAGATAAGAATAATGATTGAAGAATTAAAGTAAAATTGAGCTTTGGACTTTGATTGAATGAAAATTCAGAATTATTTAAAAATGAAATAAATAAAGAATCAAAAGT
Organism: Entamoeba moshkovskii; assembly: GCA_002914575.1. Lineage (NCBI taxonomy): Eukaryota > Evosea > Mastigamoebida > Endamoebidae > Entamoeba > Entamoeba moshkovskii. Next base: position 21,410 of record NWBR01000245.1, read on the forward strand.
TTTGTCATATCTTGAATCAATATTGATTAATACTCTTAATACTTGATAAACAGTATCGTAATCTTCCTTAGAAATTAAACTATTAAAAGTATCTAAATAAGCAATTAAAACATTTGCAGTAACAAGATCACTTTCATTTACCAATTTGACTAATTCTTGACATAACAATCCAAAATGAACTGGATTCTTTTGAAGTCCTTCACATAAAAATTGAACTTCTTCTTGTCCCAAATGAGCATTTGAAACATCATTAACAATACCAAATAATGTTTCAAAATAGTGTTTCCTATCTTCCGAGTTTTCAGTCATTGGGAAAATAGCATCAACTAAAAGAATACCAAAATGAATTTTTTTTTCGACAACTGGTAAATCTAATGAAAAATAATGTTCTTCTCCTTTTTCAGAATTATCTTTAAATGATTTATAAAGTAAGAAAGCGAGCCATGCCATATGAAATATTGATGGAATATCTTCTGTTGCATTCCATGAAGAAGGGATAGCCCCATTACATAAATTAGTTAATAGACCAATAACCCAAGCTTTATCATTTTTTTTATACAATTCCTTCAACACCGCGGAAGCGGCATGGAATTTTCCATGACGAAGTAGTTCGTGAACCAATGAATGTGACTTATTAAAATCATCAGTTGTAAGGAATGGGAAAAATGATGACATTAAATAGATTTTTAAGTTTCTTCAAATTACCAAATTCTTCTTTTTTTTCTTTTTTTTTATTTCAAAATTATTGTGGAAATTGTGTTCTCTTCATAACAAAAAATTGAAAATTTATGTTATTAAGTTTAATAGTAAAAAAATTAGATTGAAACTATAATTAATGGAATTAACCCTATCAATTTTAACTTTACTGAATTTATAAAGGGGGAATCCAACAAAGGATGAGCACAAGACCATTTGTCACCATTTATGATGGAATCACCGGAGAAGCCGAAAAAACACCAATTAGACTTCCAGCAGTTTTTCTCGCACCAATTAGAGGAGATGTAGTTCATTTCGTTCACAGAAATCAAAGCAAGAATATCAGACAACCAGAAGGAGTTTCAACTGAAGCTGGTAAACAACATGCTGCCATTTCATGGGGAACCGGACGTGCCGTTGCCAGAATTCCAAGAATTACTGGATCTGGATCTGGAAGAAACGGACAAGGAGCTTTTGGTAACATGACTAGAAAGGGACATATGTTCTCACCACTTAAAAACTTCAGAAAGTGGCAAAGAAAAACTCCAAAACAAATGAAAAGATTCGCTGTTGCCT
>NWBR01000245.1:23450-52518 GCA_002914575.1 Entamoeba moshkovskii
CGCCAAGATCGCTCAAAACAAAATGGCCCAAATTCAAAAAGCTAAAGCTGCCAAGAAAGCCCAATTCGCGGCTAAACAAGAAAAAATCCTTGCTGCCAAGAAGGAAGCTTTGACCCAATCTGTTGCCAAGAGATTCACCAAAGCCAAGAAGGTTGATGGTAAACTTGTTAAAGCTAAAGTCGAAGGTAATCTCGTTAAAGCCACCGTCAAGAGAAACGCTAAACAAGAAACTTACATGAAGAAATTCGATGGAATTAAAAAGGCTGAAGCCAAGAAATATGCTGAAAGAATTGGATTCTAAATTTAATAAAAGAAATGGTGATGATGTTCGTTAGGGTTTTTTTACATTTTCAGTCAACTTAAAAACTATTGGAATGACTCTTTTATTAAGAGAAAGAAAGGGTTGGTATTTTCATTTTTTAATAATTTTCCATTATATCAAAGTGTTAAGTCATTGTATCAAATCATATTTTGGATACTTCCAAAACAATCACTTTACTCACAAACAACAAAAAATGGATTGTTTGCCTTAAAGTTTTTACTTTTCAAACAATGCCCATATTTATATTCTTTAATTGAAACAAACATGGCAGAAACTCTGATATATCGTATTATTAATGGAACAGTACAAATCCGATTTCCATTGTATTTACAACTCTCAATTTGAAATAGAAACAAAGAATTTATCAATTTTTTTGAATTTTTTTTTTTAAACTAGTTTTAAATAAAAAGATCAAATGATAAACAGATCATGACAGAAAACAAAGAAAACAAAGAAATAAATGAATTAAAAGAAGTTATACGAAGACAACATGAGGTTTTATTAAAACTAAAAAAGGAAAGAGAAGTGATGGAAAATGAAATTAAAAATTTAAAAGAAGAAAAAAGGGAATGGTTGGTAGAAAAGGAAGAATTAAAAGGAGAAGTTAAATGGAGAGACGAAGCCATGTCTATAAGAGAAGAATTGGCATTAGTCGCGAGTGAATTAGAGAATTGTCAAAAACAGAACATCATATTAAGAAGAGAGAATGATACATTAAAAAGTGCAGGAGAAGAAGCAATGCAAATAAAAAAAGAAAAAGAAGAAATGAAGAAGAAAGTAAGTGATTATGAGTCAAGAATTCTATCATTAGTTAAAATTGTAGAACAATGTAAAATTAAAGTAAATAATCAAACAGATCAAACAATGAAACTTCATGTTCAATTAGATGAAGAAAAAATGAAAGTAGAAGGATGGAATAAAAGATGTGTTGACGCTTGTAAGAAAGCTCAAATTGAAGTATCCCCCGAAAATGTAATTGATAAAATGGTTGAACTAATGAATGAAGTTAATAAAATGAAAATACAAGTTGAAGATTATAAATTTAGATATAACAGAGCAATTGAGAGAATGACTGATTTTGAAAGAAATGAAGGGAATTCATCAAAAGATGGAATTGAAAATTTAAATAATGAAGGTGGATTTATCGAATGATTTAATCAAATTACTTTTTCGAAATTCCAATTCTAATTAAAATTTAAAAAAAAAACATCTTTTTATTTAAAAATCAAAAATATCGGATGAGTGATGAATTCACTGAACAAATCGCAAAACAAGCAACCGAATTAAAGAGGAGAAGTGTTCAAATATCAAAACACATTAATACTGAAGATAAAGAAGTTTTAGAAAGGTTTCAAGAAGAAATGGAAAGGAATATTGACAAAGTTAACAAAAATAAAAGCTCAATCAATAACGTCGCCGAAAAACAAAATTCAATTGGTTGGTTTGATTTAATTTATATAATTGTAATAATAATAATTATCAATTACGTAATGGGAATATTCATGAACATATTTCACAAATAATTAATTTTGTTTTTGGTTGATTTGATAATTTTTTGAAAAGATCTAATATTTGAAGAATATAAAGATTTAATAAAAATTTAAAGAATAACTTTTAATAAATATATTATTAAGGTATAATAAAAAATAATAAAAGGAAAAACTAAAACAAAACCCTTGAAAAAAAACAAATGGAAGGGTATTAAGTTCTGTGTTAATCTCTAAAATTCCAAAACCAAGTCGCAGCCATGGGAAGGTTTGTACACTTTATCGCTACATCACTTATTTAATTACTAAAGAATTGGAATAACAAATTAGAATGTATAATCCAGGTAAAGGTATCAGCCGCAGATGTGTTCCATACAGAAGAAGTGCTCCATCTTGGATGAAAAAAACCACATATGAAGTCATTGATGAAATGTGTAAACTTGCCAAGAAAGGAATTGCCCCATCACAAATTGGTGCCATTATGAGAGATACTCACGGTGTTGGATTAGTTAAAAGTGTCACTGGTTCAAAGGTTCTTAGAATTTTGAAACTTGGAGGTCTTGCTCCAAAAATCCCAGAAGATCTTTATTTCTTAATGAAAAGAGCCGTTTCAGTTAGAAAACATCTTGAAAAGAATAAGAAAGATAAAGATGCCAAGTATCATTTGATTCTTATCGAATCAAAGATTCACAGATTGACTAGATACTATAAATCAACTAAAGTTCTTGATGCTGCATTCAAATATGATGCCAACACTGCTTCTGCTATCGTTTCTTAATTTCGTTAAAGTGAAGATTTGGTTTATTTTGTACTTTTTGTGGGTTTTTTTTAAATTTATATTTTTTGTTTGTAATTTTTTGAAATGAACTGATGGAAACAAACAGAAGTGAAAAGACAAGTAGACTCGTATTCAATGTTAATTTGTTCAAAATATGTTGAAAGTATTTCCGATATGATTAATATCACATTAGTTAATTCCAAATTCAAAGAGAATATTGATAAATTTCATTTTAATCCATTTCAAATCAATCAGAAATCAAGAAAGTATTTTATTAATTTACAAACTCAATGGTTATTTGATGAAAACGATGAAATATTTTCAAATGGTGATATTAGTGGTTATTATGTGTATTATCAAATATCATATCTTAATTATTTAGAAATGAAATCAATATATCAAAATATCTAATTTAGAAGAATTATTTACACTGACGGTGATAAAAAGAAATATGGAAATGAAATACCATTTGTTATTAATAAATTAGAAGATAAATTTTTCAATTATTCCAATATTAAAGAAATCAAGATACCAGATTCAATAGTTGAAATTGGTAATTATTGTTTATATTGTTGTTATAGTTTAACATCAATTACAATATCATCAAGATTGACTTATATTGGTGAACTTACATTTAGTTATAACTTCAAATTAAAAGAAGTAGAACTACCAAATAATATGATTGAATTATCTGATGGTATTTTTTGTAATTGCCCAAAACTAACTAAAATCAACATACCTTCATCTTTAACTAAAATTGGTGATAAGTGTTTCGATAATTGCCTTAATCTTCCCATTTCAACACCATCTGTATCACAACTTCATCATATTGGAATTGATTGTTTTTGTAAAAGAAGAATAAATGAAATAACATTCAATAATGAAATAACATATATTGGAGATTATGCATTTTCAAATAATTCAATTAAAACAGTGATAATTCCATCACCATTACATTTTGTAATTGTTCAGAATTAACACATATTGAAATACCTGATTCGATTACTTCTTTTGGTGATTGTACATTTTCAAATTGTATCAAATTAAGAACAATAATACTTCCTAATTCTATTACTAAACTTGGAACTTATTCATTTTCACAATGCTCATCACTTGAATATATTGTAATTCCAAGTTTAATTAGTGAATTACCAGATTTTTGTTTTGAATATTGTAAAAGTTTAACAAGAATTGAATTACCTTCATCTCTTTGTTCATTTAGAAGTTGTTGTTTTTATGGATGTGTTAAATTGAAAGCAATCAATATCCCAATGAGCGTTGTTGAAATTTGTTATGATGCATTTAAAGATTGCATACAATTACAATGAATAACAGGAAATATTGATGTTTGCATCAAATTTAAAAAGAGTTTTGAAAATACCCCTTTTTTTAATCAACTTAAAAGAGAGATTGATTCCTTATAGTCATTTACTTCAACAAAATCTTTTTTTATTATTTTTTTACAGTAAAACATTGAAACAAATTACTTTTTTAAAAAAGTAAGTTCAATTACCTTTTAATAAATCTTTCTCCAGACACAAGAATTTGCTTTAACCCCAGACCCAAAAGCTAATTGAAGGACACGTTCATTCTTTTTAATAAGTTCACATCTTTCAATGAACATAAATTCATACCAAATTGAAGCGGACGAAGTATTTCCAAATCGGCACAAACCAGCTCTTGAAGGCATACAGTCTTCATCAGTTAAATTGAATGTTTTTTGAACTGCATCAATAATTCCTCTTCCTCCGGAATGAATACAATATCCTTGGAAAGTTTCTCTAAGATTTAAATTGAAATCAATAGCTTCACCTTCTTTTGCAAAAAACTTCTTTATTTGATATTTTATTTTATCAAAAAGTGGAAGGTATCTTGGAAGTAATATTTTGAAGTTTTCTTTGATACAAGCAGCGACATAATCAACAAGAGTTTTACCAATGGAAAGTCCAACATTTCCATCACTATCTTCACAATGATAAATTACTTTATGAGCATCATCATCAATAGCATTATGTACTCTAACTGATTCTTCAAGTTCATACTTACAATTCTTAATTAAAGATTTTTTATTTGTTAACAAAATAGCAGCACCACCCGATCTGAATAAAGTGAAAAACATTAAATGAGATTTTTCCGTCCCAGTATACACAGAATCAGTAACAATTTCGGTCGAGAAAATTAGAACATTGGAATTTGGATGAGAATGAAGGTAATATTTAGCCAAATCAACTGCATGAATACTAGCGGAACATCCCATTCCTCCAAGATGCCAATTCATACAAGTTTGTTTCATTTTATATTTATTCATAATGGTAGTGGCAATAGAGGGGGTAGGACTAAAAATAGAGCAATTACTAATAAGGCAATCAATATCAGTTTTTGGATCTAAACCAGTTTGAGCAAATAATTTGTCGCATGAAGCAGAAACTACTGCATCAAGTTCTTCTCTGCATAGAGCCATTGATTTTGGTTGATATGTTTTACTGTGGAACATTTTTGGGAGATAAGTGTGCTGGCCCAATCCAGTTCTCTTTGCGACCCTCAAAACAAAATCGGCACTATCCTTTCCAATTACATCAACCAATGGGCCAAGACAATCTTCAACTTTAGTTTCATATTCCTTTCCCAACTCAGCAATAGTGAAATCAAGTAAGTAAACATGTTTGTCATTGACGAAATAGTAAGTGGCCAATGCTGCGCCAGCAACACAAGAAATACCAGCAACAATAAAAGCAATTATATTTCTTTCATCGAACAAAGGAGCATGATGGAACAAAGAAGCAACATAAGAAACATAGATTGCAACAAAAGTAAAGAAAAGGATCTTGGGTAGTCTTTCCAAAAACAAAGTTAAAGAGGTAGGGTGAATGATATTCTTCTGTAATTTTTGAAGGATTTCATTTTGTTCACCTTTTTCTGAAGGATACCAATAATTGGCTTGTTCTTCGGTCATTTCTAATGATTTAATAATTAATTCCGAGATGCTTTTATAGTGCGACAGACAGGTTTTTTGGCTGTTTCAATTCGAGATGAAGAATGCAGACAGGGACATTTTTTTTTTCAGAAAAAAATAACTTTTTTATTCATTCGATTGGTCATTTTCGGTGCTATTTTCGGAAAAAATACAATCGAGATGCTTTTTTTCCCTTTTAAAGTTTATAGTTCCTAGGGTTCAACCAAGTTTCAAAAGGGAAATGCATTTGAATTTTTTTGGTATTGTCATATTATTTTTACTTTAACCATTTCATCGATTGTTGTGGTGATTTATTATTGATGACTTTCTTTTCTTTACCAGAAAAACGGAAAAATCAATGTCTGTTTGGAAGAGATGTTGAAATTTCTGGGGACAACAAAAACATTTTGTGTTAATTATTGTTTTTACAAAAAGAAAAAAAATCAAAAACAAAAAATAAATTAAATGGAAGAGGAAAATGTGTCATTACCACTTGAATATATCGACAGGGTTATTAACAAATTATTTCAATTCAAACCAACAGAAGAAAAAAACGTTTTAAATGAAAGCGAAATAACTGACATTATTGGAACAGCAACACGAGTATTTGAAAAGGAAGCATCTTTATTAGAATTGAAAGCACCAATTAATATCGTGGGAGACGTCCACGGATGTTTTTTTGAAATGTTAGAATTAGTAAAAAAATCTCCAATTAGTGATCAACCATACTTATTTTTGGGTGATTATATCGATCGAGGAAAGTATGGAATTGAAATTGTAATATTATTGTATGCCTTAAAAATTAAAAATCCATCTCAGTTTTATTTGATTAGAGGAAATCATGAATGTCTTTTTGTTTCACAAAAAACTTCTCCTGAATCATTTTATCAACAATGTTTGTTAATTGTTAATTTAAATGAATTGAAATTTAACAATAACAAGGTTGTTCCAGATATAATGAATTTGTTGCCAAATTCTTTTTTCAAAGTTTTCAATACCTTCCCATTGGTGCCTTAATCGAAAATCGAATGTTATGTCTTCATGGTGGAATTTCACCTGAATTAAACACTTTGGATCAAATTAGAAATATTAAAAGACCAATGGAGTTAACATCAGAAGGCATATTATGTGATTTATTTTGGTCAGATCCTTTACCAACACCTGAACAATTACCGATTCCAAACACACCAAATACCTCCAACTCCTCTGGATTTGTAAAAAATGTTATTAGGGGATGTTCATATTTTTATGGTGAAGATGTCCTTCAAACTTTTTTAACAAATAATAAACTCATAGTATTATGTAGAGCACATCAATGTGTTGATGGATTTCGATTTTCTCCAAACAAAAAATGTTTAACCGTTTTTAGTTGTCCTGCTTATGCAAATGGAAAAAATAGAAGTGGATTGTTGATTGTCGCAAAAGATTTAAATTGCCAATTTATATTTAATTGAAAAATTATGTGAAATTTATTCGAAAAAAGAATCAATTCATTTTAATAAAACAAATAATCCCTCCAATAATTATTGCTAAAACTACAACATATATTGGTATAAATCGAACCATAATGGGTGTTTTATCAATTGTTTTTAATAAAACTGTTGAATGAGATGGTGTACCATTCACGATACAATTACTATCACTCTGGAGATCATTAACATTTCCCTTAATTGATACTTCACCAACTCCCATTAATTTTAAATTATTAATTGTTTCAAACTGAATAACTTTTACAGGAGAATCAACTATTTGGATTGATTTTGTTGTACTTCCATTTAATTCCTTTAATTGACTACAACAAATAATGTTAATTGTTTCAATCGCTTTAGAAGAATTCAAATCAATTTTTGACAAGTTTTTAGAGTATTGAATATTCAACTTTTTTAATTTATTATTGCCAATATATTCTGGAAATCCTAAGGGTTGTTCAACTTCAAGTTCTTCACAATTATCTACGGGAACAAAAGAACGAATAACACAAATATTTCTTGCATTTAAATCAATTGTTTTCAGTTTTCCTGTTAATATAATTGAATTTAAAATGAAATGTTTCATTTTTAAAATGATATCAGTTTCACCGGTTGCTTTTAATTTAAGGTTCATTGGCAAATACAATTTCCAAATTTGTGGTGAATAAAAATTAAAAACAGATGCCTCAAAAGATAAATAACTTCTAGAAATACCAGAGGGTGTTGTAATTTTTTCAGGGAGTATGTACGCTTTTTTTTGAATAATTGACTCGTTAATTTGCGAATTAAACCCTCCAATCTTTACGTTTGGAGTATTTAAATATTTTTCAACAATTGTTTCATCAAGTCCTTGGACTTCAAGAATTACTTTCGTATTATTTGGAATGAATTGAAGAAGTTTATCAAATAATAGCAATGCAGAAGTGTGAAGATTCATTATTAATTTTGGTACTTTTAAATCTTTCAAAGCAATAGCCAAAGTAGTAAATGTCTTCACATACCAACCACTCCCCAATTTGATTTTGATAATGGTTGTATTCGGTGGAATAAGTAATTCTTGGTCAATAAGTACTTCTTTAAAAAATAAAGTATCTTCCTCAATATTTTCATAACACTGTTTAACCTTTTTGGAGATCAAAGGAAATTGATTTAATTTATTTGAGTATTTAATAATTAGAGAAAGTTCATTAGAACCAAAGGAGACCATTATTCATTGAAGTTTTTCTGTTTTTTATTTTAAAGATTAAATGACGTGGCGAGTAAATATCGATCGACTTTGAATTAAACAAAATTCCTTTTAAACACAAAATTCTTCACTTATTTTTTTTTGATGATAATAACTGGTCGAGATTGATTCGGTTTTGGCTTCGTTACAACCACTTTCTTTCTATTTAGGTCCACTTGTAATTTTTGTGTTTTATTCTCTTTATTATTCGTTTTAATGAGTTTCCTTTCTAAACCATTCCCTAAATTATTTCCAAATAATCGAAATGCCCTTTTTAAACCATCAACAACGGCTATTTTCTTTGATTTTTCAAATGCAACTCCCCTTTCTTTGTCATATACAGTTGAAACACCGACGTCTTCATGAAAAGTTCCATCTTTTAATACAATTTTAACTTGAGCAGATGAAGTGACTTCAAATAATCCATTTTCATATTCAATCGAATCAATATTACTCGAGGAAACATAATTTGACCATCCATCATCACCAAAAATATTATTTGCCATTTCAACTACCGTCCACCATGACAGGTATTGAATAATTTGATCGTTTTCTTTATCTTCCTTTTGTTTTATGACATCAGCTGGAACATTTTTGTCCAATTGAATTTGAATATCTTCCTTATTATCAAAAACACTACTTCCAAAATTAATTGATGGTTGTTTATTATCCATTTACTAAAATAATGACCTATCAAGTTTTTTGGGAGTAAAAACTCAAACTCTTCTTTGTGTTTTTCATTTCGTTTCGTATAACAATAAAATCAAGGTCAACCTAAAAATTGAGAACAAAAAGGTATGCGTGACGTGTCACAAATTAACTATACTCATACCATTAAAAACTAAGCGATAACTATTTCTAATTAAAACCCAAAAAAAGGAAAGAAAATTTAAAGCAAAACCCTCTAAAAGTAAAAAACAAATAACGATCATGGCTTTAATGAACTGCATTATTACCGCTAAAGGTGAAGAATTCCCACTTGAAGGAATGACTCTTGTTCTTAGACATCTTGCCCTTGAAGGTGAAGAAAAAACTTCAGTTTATTTGATCACAAAGGATGAAGAAGAAAAAGAAGTTAAAGTTCTTCTTGCTACACTCTCAGCTGCAGTTCCACAACATGCTTGTGAAATTCCAATTACTGGGGAAGTTATTAAATTAGTTTGTGAAGGAAGTGCCAAAGTTCATGCCATTTTGACACCAGAAATGGAAGACCTTGACGATATGGATTTTGATGAAGACATGTCAGAAGAAGACAATGGTGACTTTGCTTCAGAAGAAGAGGAAGAAGAAGAAGAAAAACCAGTTGCACCAAAGAAAGAAGAAAAGAAACCACAACCACCAAAGAAAGAAGAAAAGAAACCACAACCACCAAAGAAAGAAGAAAAGAAAGAAGAAAAGAAACCACAACCACCAAAGAAAGAAGCCAAACCACAACAAAAGGAACAACCAAAAAAGGAAAATAAACCACAACAAAAGGAACAACCAAAGAAGGAATTCCAGCAAAAGGAAGGAAATAAATTCAATAAGAATAACAAGAAGGGAGGAAAGGGAAAGCATTAAAATTTGATTGATTGCGCGATTTTAAAACATTAAGTTTTAATTTTTATTATAAACTTTTCCAAATCAACTATTCAAATTTTTTACATTTTTAAAAAAGAGAAAAAACGAATGATTATTTTAGAGATCTAATAAAATATATTGATTCAAACAAGTTAATGCAACAATTAGAACAATTGGAAAAACAATTGGAATTATTTGGTCATAAAGTTAATGAAATGAGTGAATCATTGAAATCACTTTCTATCGTTCAAAGTGGCACTGAAGAATTAATTAAAAAAACAAGATCACTAAAAGAAACTTCTCAAAAACACCATCAACACCTACTCGAAGCATTAAATTCACATCAACAAACAATAGAAAGACAAATCAGTGAAATGAGAATTGCGATGGGATGTGGAGTTGCTGGTGAACGAAGAAATCCATTAAGTGAAGAAGATGTTCAAAGAATAGAAATATTAACCGGAAAAGTTGTTGGAGATGTTGTTTATCAGGCCTCAGTTGATGGATTTACAAATATTAGTTTTAATGAAAATGTAGGTGGAAAAGAATCAATTGTAATAGTTGTATTTGATAGTGAAGGAAATGTATTTGGGTCATATAATTCAAAAGCCATTCCCAAAATAACTGCTGACGAATTGAGTGAAATACCAGCAAAAGGGTTATATGATGATAGTGACCATACTTTATTTGTTTTAAGAAAGAAAGGTGTTTCGGATGCAAAAAAGTTTACAAGAAAAAGTGATGGTTATTCATTGTGGGTGTTTGGGTCTATTGATAATATTGTTTCTGTGAATGGAGCATTTGTTTTAGTAAATGAATGTAATAGATCATTTGAGTCATCAATTTCAGGAAATTTTCAACGAGAATATGATGAAGACACATTTATTGAAAAAAAGAAATTTATGGTGAGGGACATTGTTGCTATTTCTTTTAATTAATTTGATTTTGATATTTGTTCTTATAGTTTTTTTTTTATTTTTTATAATTAAGTCATCTCCTTTTCTTTATTACTCTATGTGGGCTTATTTAAAATCCTTTTTTGTTCGAAATTCACCTTCTCCTAATGACACTAACAATTCAATTTCTTTGTCTCAAACTTATGTTATTGTTCCTCCCGAATTCGCCACAACTCTCACTTTTTCTCAACTCGCAAGACAACCCTCCCAGACAACGCCAAAGGAACAGAAAATCACTATTGAAAAGGTTTACAATGAAGCAAAACCACAAAATCCAACAAAAACCCAACAAATAAGGAGAGTTGGAAAAATATTTTCGGTGTTGTCTGACGACAGAAAAAAAGATATTTTGGATTTAATTGACCCAATATCAACAACAATTATTAATGACCCTAAATTACGGTTAAAATTAATTGAAAAACGATTGAATGAGTTGAATAAAAGGTTGAGAGCAATCGAGCAAGGAACCGGAAAAGATAATGAAACAAGTTTTTGATGGATAATTATAATTAATAAATAATTTTATTATTATTGTTTAATAGTTCGAAAAAGGTGAAATAATAAAATAAATGAAAAATAAACTAATTAATAATTAAACAAGGGTATGAACACTTTTAATGCTTGTAGAATTCAACCTTCTGTTGCTACAAAATTAATTGATATTTACAATCGTTTAAAAGGTGATTGTGTTATTGGGTTGGTAACTGGGCATCGTTCAATTGGTGATGTTTTTGATGTAATGGATATAATTCCATTATCAACAGTTTGTTTGAAATTAAAGGTCTAAATAAGAATGAAGTTCATATTATGTAGGATAAACATTATTTAAACAAAGATGAATTGATGAAAGCAATCAGTTCTCACCTTAAAGTTTTTGACGAAGAAATGTTAATTGGTTATTTCCTTGTAAGTGTAAATGTTCCACAACCAGTAGTTAATGAATTACATGGATATTTTAATTCGGGAGGAAAAACTCCATTATTCCTTGGTGCTGGATGTGATGGTTCTTTTAAGATTGTTGCTTATTCAACTGATCTTCCAAAAGAAGACAAACCAGTTGAATTTGTCCCAATTGGGATTACTTATCCTGTTGATGCCATTGATCTTCTTGTTCTTGCCACTCCAACCGAAGTGCTCAAGAATTAATAATTGAGTGTATTGAGCCAGATTATTGCGTTTTATGGGTTCTTTTTTTAAACCAAAAATTAACAGAAAATACAAAATTAATAAGTAGCGACAAAAGGGGGTGGTGAGTTTTGTTCAACGATTGGGGAAATAACTCTTTCAAAAGTCATATCCCTCCGATTTTTATTTATTATGTTTTGTAATTTCTTTAAATGGTTTATTTGTTGCAAAGTAACTTTCATATCAAAATTAAGTTGGCGAAGCAATATTAAAGTATCATCATGATTCAAATTTCCTCTTCGGGTAGTATTAATAAGAGATGACAAACAATTCTTGGTTATTTTAACAGATACTTGAGGTACATCATTATCAAAGAAATGGGTTTGATCATTGGTAATAATATTATTTATCAATAAGAACGATCTTGTAAAATTAAGGCGTTGGTTGTTGATATTAACAATGCCAAACACAAATATTTGAATCATACCATTGGCCAATTCTAAAATATCAAAAGCTATTTCCATCATATTATATTCAAAATGATTATTAAGAATGATGTTATTATAATAATCATAATAATTCAACAACAACTGTGGATATTTTTCAAGATCTTTATGTTTCAAATGGTTTCTATTGTAATATTGTAAAGAATTGCTAATGATTGGACAGTTTGGCGAAAGGGAAATACTGATAGAAGTATTGAGAGAATAGAAATTCATAATATTAATTTTTTCCGATTCTTTGGAGAAAATATTACTGAGGAAATCTTTTATTAATTGGAAGGTTGAATATTTGGAAAAGAACCCCATTTGTATTTGATCATCAACATATTTAATATCTTTTCCAAAATGAATTGTTTTTTCAATTTTGTTACCATTAATTATTTGGATTTTCGGAATAATTTCATTTATTTCTTGATAAAATCTAGGGTTGTAGGCAACTGGATTATTCGCCAAACTAATTTCTTCAAGTTCAACACTCTTCATTTTATCTTTTTCACCAAATGTCGTTATATTATTATTTGACAGATCAATTCCTTTAATAGTGGGAAATATTTCGTTAATGTTTATTAAAATTTCCATGTCTCGAAGTCCATTATTTTGTAAAATAATATATTCAATGACAGTATTAATTCCCCCAATACTCTCCATCATTTTTTTTAAAAAGCATCGTTCTATTACTTTTTTACTTCCCATTTCTTTTATTTTTTCTTGAAGCATTGACAAGTCCAACACCCTTCTTGATCCATCATAATATCTTTCATTAATTTCTTGTCCAATTTCTTTTATTTTCTTATCTTTCTCTTTCAATAACACAACTCCAACAACTTCTCCATCTTTTATCATCCCATTCAATTGTAAAATTTTGTTTTGATATTTCTCTTCAATTTCTACGATATAATTCGTTGCAACTTCCTTAACATTCTCACATTGGATGTTCATTTCATTCTGAATAAAATATTTGATTTGTTGATTTGTGCCTTTATAGTTATGAATACCAACTTTAACCCTCATGCTTTCTTTGTTCTTTTTGAGTTCTTCAATTTTCCTCTATTTCTTCACTTTTCTCTAACCTTCCACTTCCTTCTTGTTTTTTCTTTTTTTATCGTTATGGCAAAAAAAATTCATAAAACTTGATTTATAACATCATTTCTATTCCAAAATTTAATTAAGAATATCATCAACAAAGTCAATGAATTGTGAAAACGAAATGTTGTCAAGTTCAAGCGTTTTGCAACAGATAAACTCGCTCAGATGCGCCAAATCTTGTGATTCTTTGAGTCGAAGGTATTTTGGATCCAAATCCCCAACACGACAACGATCTAAAGCGTCAGAGTCTTTTAAAATTGCAACTACATAATAGTCATCATCTCCTGGATAACTTTCCCCAGTACAATGTTTTATTACTGCCTTTTTGATAAATATTTGTTCAATTTCAGAAATATTATATTTGTCGCATTGATCCTTCAATAAATGAAATTTTGTTTTAGCTGCCAAAGGACCATGTTCAATACAAATTCCATCTCTTTTTCTTGCCATATCATGTATTAATGATCCACATGCAGCCAACAATCCACTTCTTTTGTTGTTACAGAAGTGTCCAATAAGAAATGAAAATAATGTTACTCTATAAGTATGCAATAATCCATGAACACTATTCAGGTGATCAAAATTTACTTCTAAAACCTCAAAGTCATTTAAACTTACGCCCATTTCTAATATGATTTTTTTAATTGAACCACCATTCCACTTAAATGGAACATTTTTTAATTGGATTTGGGCAATTCGTTCTGATTCAATATTTTCAAGGATGTATTCCTTCTGTTGTAAAACATATTGAAGCGTTTCGCAATAAAATTGACTTGTATATACACAACACATGTTTTGAAGTTTGACGTCGCATCCCTCCGAGTCGATGTGCCTATTTTTTACAGAAACTTCTGCCCAAAAAGCAATTTCTTCAATTTTTTTAACATTAGTAATTTGTGTTGTTCTTTTTATGTGGTCGACTAAAAATTGATGGGAAGTCAATGCGCCATCGAAATTATCACACACAATAACTTCTTTAAAATGAGATATTAGTGAGAGTTCATTATTTATTTCCAATGGCTTCTCAAAAACAAATGAATTTAAACAAGGAATAATGAATTCATCAAAGTCTTTAAAACTGAATTCCTCCAATGAACAAGTGTCAATGTGAAATAACCTTTTTTTTGTTGAACTCATTTCATCATTTAACTGAGTAATTAATATCTCAAAAATTTGATTTGGACTTCCCATAGAAATTAATCTTCTGTGGATGATTATAAATTGATTAGTAGTCGTCTGCATTTCACAATCCTTCCAACTACTTTTTTTGAGTTTCGAATTAATTACACAATTTTTTCGGGAGTTTACGGAAAACTTGAAATGAATGGGTTGTTTCAGAAAGAGTCCAATCTTTACAAAAAGTATCAATTATTTCAATCAAGATATGATTTATCTTCTCTTTTTTCAGGGTTCTTTAATAAAATAAGAATTCCAAACCCAACCATTACCATTAAATCTAATACAATACTAAACAAACTATCAAAACATACTTTGGGTGTAAAAAGTCTAAATATTTCAAGGTGTCCATAAACAAAATACGTGAAAATCATCATTGAAATGGCTTGGTAAATAAACATTGTACTTAAACATAACGAACTGCGCATGAAAAGATAAATTCCATTTTCCCTTCGAAAGACAATTATTATAATGGCCATAAGAGAACAAATGCATGGAAAAAAGAAAGTATTTAACATTATCAATATCCCATTTCCAATCAGTGAATAAAATGGAATACCAATAAACCCTGCATTAAATTGAATATCACTAAATTGAAAGGCATGACCACTAAGGAAAAAGAAGTGAATACCAATAAATTCATAAAATATTATTACCCCCAAATTAAATTCATGTTTTTCAAAATAATTAATTGTTACAACAAACAAAGAAATAACAATTGAAGAGTTTAATGGTAATATTGTAATTAGAATTGGTATAAAACAATATAAAAATGAGATTTCTTTCTTTTTGAACATTAAAATCATCGAAATAACACTTAAACAATATGTAATATCTGGTATTATTATTGCAATCAAAGAAGTCGATTGATATTTAACTAAATGATAAATAATTGGTAATAAAGAAGTAATTGATAATAACCAATTATTGTATTTAATAAAAAAGAACAAGGATAACCCAATAATTGAAATATATCCAATAAAAGGGAAAGTAAAGTATTCAAAATAAGCCACCGTAATACAAAATATTATTTCAATAAATGGTATACTTTTTGTTTTTAAGAAATTAAAATAAGATATTACAATAAAAGAACATAACGCAATATAAAATGATGTATATTTTTCTTCTTTAATGAAAGAATCAGTGTATTGTCCAAATCCAAAAAGAAAAGAAATTATTATGAACATAAATAAATCAAAAGGAAGTAAAGTAGTTAATGTTGGTAAAGTAAATGGTAAATTCTTTAATTGAATAAAATAAGTAATTATAAAAAAGTATTCACCACAAAGCAATGGTGAAACAAATAATAATTCAATGAGACTTAAAGATCTTATGAAAAATGAACATGGAAGAGAAATAACTAAACCAACACATAAACCAAATAAAGTTGGTTTTATTGGTATTTTTATTTTTTTAGGAGAAGTAATAAATAATAATGATACAAGTACTGATCCAATTAAAACAATAATCCCAATGAGCATATAATTAAATTTAAAAGACGCATTGTTTTGAACAAATGTTGTATGAATTAAATGACTTATTTGTTCATGTTCATCCATTAATCCAATTAACTTATCTAAATCATTAAAATGTATTATTTCTTCTTTAACAATTCCTTGAATGTCTTTTTGAATATTTTTAATCCATTCATTACTCCTAACATTCTTTTGAGCATTTTCATATAAAAATCGAAGTATTTGATTCGTCGTAATATTCAATGCATTTACATATCTTTGAACATTTTTTAAATTTATTTCTCTTCCAAGAATAATATCTCTCATTGGCGTGCCTGTATTACTATAGGGAATAGGTAATCCCATTGAAAGAGCAATTGTTGGCACAATATCAACTTGTGATATTGTTGTTGGTTGAATTGACTTACCTTCACTTTTTGTTTTATCAAAAACAAATAACGCAGCATCAAGTTCTTCAAATGTTCCTCCCCCATGATTTCCTTCTTCAGTTAATCCATGGTCTCCAAAAACATAACTTATTGTATTATCTGATATTTCACTGAAGGATTCTCCAATAATATCATTAATTTGATTTAATTTATCTCGAAATACAACATGGTCTGGTTGATGGAAATGACCAACATGATCAACTCCAAGAAAATGAGTTATCATAACATCAAATTTACTTTCATTTTGATGTTTTTTTAAAGCTTCCTTGCAAATTAAATCTACCCCATGAAGATCAGCAATGTCGAGAGAAGGCCCAGTAGAAAAACTATCAAACATATTTGGAAACATATCAACCCATAATGAATCACCAGAAAATACAGTTTTCAATCCATTTTTCTTAAATTGGTTTATTAATGAATCCTCATCCACAACAACATTATTAAAGGTATTCGAAACTTCAATGAAAGCAGGTACTCCGCCAGTTACAATGGCCTTAACCCTTTGAGCAGTTGTTGTTGGAGAATCTGCAATAAAATGATATTTGGAAGTTTGAAAAGGATATTTGGATTCAAGTACATCAAATAACTTCATTGCGTTATTATACAATTTATTTCCACTTTTTGAGAATGCAAAATCATACCTTAATGCATCAACTAAATATATGTGGGTTTTATTTGTTAATGGAGTAGTCCAACAACGTTCAGGACGATTTATTTGAGAATATAATGTATTGGTCATTAAGGGGTCATTACATTCACTTTGAGTATTAATTCTAACTGAAGTTATTAAAAACCCAGATGCATACAAATAAATACCAATTAAATGAAGTGAAATAATGAATGTGAAAACAAAGCAAAATGATTGTGAAAATGAGGTCATTTTGCTTTGAGAATTTCAATTGACAACAAAGGGAACGTAAAACTGAAAAGGAATGTTGTAGGTTTTATAAAAAACAATTCTTGTAAGAAGCAAACAAAAATAGTTTTTGTTTTTTGTTGAAACCACAAAAAAAAGGTGAACCATAATTTTACTTTAAATTAATTATAATTTCGGAATTTAATCAAAAAAAAAACTTTGGATGATGGTAACTAAAAATGGATGAAAAAAGAAGATTTCGACAGAAAAAGTGGTAGCGGTGTCTCTTGTCTTTGTCTGTTTTCTAAAAATTTGGGAAAAGAGTTAAATGTCGGAATTATAATTTGTGGTAAATATATTACAAAATAATAATATCCCAAACAATAAAAATAGAAATGGTAAAAAGGAACAAAATCTGGAATTCTATTTTTTTTTCATAGCCTTCTCTTTTTAAAATTTAGTTCGAAGAAATTCAGATCCTTCATTGCAATGTCCGAAGTTGCTCGTCCTTTTGCCCTTCCATGTATTTCGTTCAAAAAGTTTGTATTTTGGTAATCGTAGTAAAAAATCGAATATTCATTATCAAAGCTTTTGCCCAACACTTCATTTTAAAAGAACAGTGAGAAGGGAAACAGTTCCCCATTGCGATGAAAATCCAATTCTTGCCGATAAAACATTTGTTAATTCACATTTGAAAGATTGCCAAATGTCAAATTTAAATCAAAGACAAGTTTATTTAAACGCAAATACTGAAAGAATAAATGAAATTCCAGCTGAATGTGAAATTCATCTTTAAAAGGGAATAAACTGGGTGTGTTGTGTTTAAATAAATAATTTTTTAATTTTATTTTGAAATTTTGGCATAGTTATTCTAAAGTTAAAGAATTCAATTAATTCAGATAAATAATGACGATAATACACCAAAGGATCGTTGTTTTGGTAATGTTGGGGGAAGGAAATATTCCATAAATGAGAATATACTACAAAAATCCATTACTTTTGGAAGGAATGAAATAACTGATCGTGTAATTGGTGGTTTAAAAGTCCAATTCAACAAAACGCAAACGGTCAAAAGAGTTGTCATTGAACTATTCAATCTCCCGAAATATGTTGGGGCAATCCCAAATGAAGCAAACCGAGTTGTATCAAAAAATTTGTCCCATTCAATCTATTTCATTAGTCATATTACTATACAATACATACATATCCAAACTGGGTGTGGAAAAGCTAAATATCTATGTAAAAGAGAACCAATTGACAGTAAAACATCACGTGCAAATACATTTGAAGCAACCCTTGAAGGGATTCTATTTACGCATGACAATGAAACTACGGTTGAACCAAGCATTAATTTGTCTAATAAATTTGATAACAATGGGGCCATCGATGGTTCGCTGTAAAAGGTGTTTAAGGAATGGTCTATTAAAGCAGAAAGGGCCAATGAACAAGTAGCAATTCCTGGATTACCAATGATTACATTATAAGAGGTTGTAGGAATTAATAACCCTTTTAAAAAAACAACAAGGTTTCCTTTGTTATTCCTCAAAGCAAAGTTCAAAAAACCAACTCTTTTGGGAATCAAAGAGGTCTTCATATTGTTCTCATTTTTCAGTTTTCACTGAATTTTCTCGTGTTCCAAAACAAAAAAAAAATTGGTTGAAAGAAAGGTCCCGAGTTAATCAACCCAATAATTGAATTGTTTTAATTCCAATGAAATGGTTTCTGCCTTAGTCTTAAGTTGTGTGCTGAACAAGAGGTCTTTGTTCGAAGAAATGTAATCCAATTCAACACACAAAACTCTTATTATTTTTTTGGTTTGTAAACTATCATATCCAAATCCTTCAACTTTTTCACAATAGTCAGTATAAAGTTGATTTTCACTTTCTTTATCTAATTGGCCCAATCCAACAGCTGCGGTTCCATAATTCCTTTCCATTATTTTTGAGTCATACCACAATTGGTATGTTGGTTTTTGACTACAAGACCATCCCATTTTCGTTACAAAAGTTTTTAAAGCAGTAATGGCCGAGTCATTTTTTAAGGTAATAGTAATTGTGGTGGTTCTATGAATGTTATCATTATTTTCAACAACATCCATTTCAAAAGCAAAAATGTTATCAACCCCAATTGCTTCGTCAAACACTTTTCTCTCAGTGAGTTCATCAGCAATAACAACGGTATGGGTATATGGATAATATCCATATCTTTGAAGAAGCGTTTGGTTATCACCACAAATTTTGGCAATAAGCTCATAACATTTATCAATTTTTTCTTTCACCACTTTTTCATCTTCGCCAAGTGTGACTAATTCTTCTTTTTTATTGGGATCTTTCTTATTATTTATTTGTTCTAAAACAAATTTCAAGTTATAGACATGATTTAAGACGGCATTAATTTTTTCTTCAGCAGCTTTATATTGAGCATCTTTAACAATTAACTTTGGGTTGTACTTCATTTTATTCCGAATTAACGATATATTTTTAAGATTAAGAATAAATAGATTCAGACAACCTCATAATCATTTTTGAGTATTGATTCATAATTCTTTTTTTATTTTTTTTAATTTCAGAATTTCATTTTTTTGGAAAATAGTTAGTTGATGAAAAAAGTAAATAATTGAAAAAATTAAAAAATAAACATCATTAAAAATTTTTCACAAAAAAAATTAAAACAAACTTAATATAATCAAAATGACGAAAATTGTTGGAATAGCAATCAATGATAGCAAAATATATTTCTCTTTTTTTGATGGAAATACCGCAAAGTCTGAAATAATTAAACCATTGGATTTGGCTATCTCTTTTTTTGATGGAAAAATTACTTTTTCCAATGAAGCTATTAAGGCTGTTTGTTTTTATTTTTATAATTAATAGTAATACTTAATACATAGAAATCGTGCATTTCTTTTTTAACAGATTTAGATACCCTCAAAACAAAAATTGGAGAAAAGGATTGCCAAAAAGTTGTTACAAACGATTTTGATATTTGGATTCTTATGATGAAAAAAATTAAAGAACATATAATTTCCAATTTAAATTTTCAAGGAGAATTAAGTTATATCATTTCAATTCCAGAAGGGGCACATCCAACATTAAGGGATTATATTTTAATTTCTTGTAAAACAAATAAAATGAATTTATTAAGAATTGTGACTGCTGATTATTGTAGTATGTTGGGATATCTTACAAATACTTATTGTTCTACCATTAATAATGACGAAGGTAAACTAGTCATGTCAATTAATTTAGATGACAACCATACCTGTTTTACTTCTTTCTTTGTTTCAAAACTCCGAATTCTAAGGATTCATTCGCTTTCATATGCAGTTGGACAAAGAGATTTTTTGAATTTAACAGCACAAGAAATTTATAAAACTGAAACTTTATTGGATTTTGATTTGTGGGAGCAGAAACAAAGAAAGAAAGTTGAAGAAATATATAATGTTATTAATTCATTTTCTGAAGAAAATAATTGTAGAACTTACTTTAGAAATGAAGATGATGAAGCAATTGAAGTTACAAGAGATAAACTCAGCGAATTATTTGCTCCCCTTTGCCAAAATATTGCCCAACTCGCAAAAATATCATTCGA
The DNA here is from genome assembly GCA_002914575.1 of Entamoeba moshkovskii. NCBI lineage: Eukaryota > Evosea > Mastigamoebida > Endamoebidae > Entamoeba > Entamoeba moshkovskii. The sequence continues at coordinate 44,441 of NWBR01000245.1, forward strand.
TGAAACTTTAAATATTATTAAACAAACAGAATTCGAACAAAATTTAAATCCATTGACCAAACAGCCAACCCAATCAAGTATTGCGGCCAAACTAATGAAAATTCAGGGAATTGAAGAAATTTATTTTTGCGGAGAACATAAAAATTCTTTTGTAATAAAAGAAATTGAAAGAATGTTGGGGTTCTCTTCAAATCCTGGTATTAATCAACAAAAGATAATTGCGGATGGGTATGGATGGTTTGCTCATAAAATGGAATTGAAAGGGATGAGTGATAGGGAATCTATTAGTTGTGGGGAAATTGAACGAATTTATTCAATCGACAGTATATTATCTCCCGAATCTATTAATATTTTTGATAACACATCATCATTCTCAGTTAAAGTTCCAGCACAATACCAATTAGCTTCTGCTTTGATTGAAGTTCCACAACTTCCAATCAATCAAGAGTTATTTGTTTCATTCTCTGAACCAATTTACAACCGTGCAGCAGAAACGCCATTAAACATTACTTATATTGGAAAATTTATTGTGAATGGGGAACATAATAAATTAAAATTAAGTATTCAGAAGTTTCTTGGAAATATTCAGGGTTCTCACTCTCGTTTTAATTGTAATGAAACATCACCAGACTATTTTATTGAGAAAGGGTGTGAAGAAGAAGGGAGAAATTCAGAAACATTGGGGCCAAATGGAAATGAAAATTCTTTAACAAAATATTCTAATTGTGGATTTGGTGATTCTGACTGTGATTCTTTATTTTGTGTCGAAGAATACGAAGGAATTCAATGTCTAGAAAATGGTTGTGACATTGTTAATATTAATGAAACCACCGATGCCAGTCTGTTTTTGGGAGTATTTGAAAAAGAAAGACTTCAAGCAGAAAAAGTGGTTCAGACTCAGCTTATTCAAGAAGAAATCAAAAAGACTTTGAGCAAAGAATTAATAGCTAAGGCCGGCGAAGGTAATAAAAAGGAAATAACAATAAAAATGAACAAAATGTTTAGATTAACCAAAGATGATCCCGATTTATTGAGACAACAATGGCAAGAGTTGGTCGACGAATATGTTCCACAAAACTAAAAACAATTCTTGAAATCATTTTTGTTTAAAATAACAAAAAAGCATCAAAAAGAAAAAAAATATGAGAAGGTTTTGAATAGAAACTAAAAAAGAAATAAATAGATTTAATGGATTTTTCAAAACAAAAAAAACAAAAAAATAAAACCAAAATTTAAATAATACAAAATAAACCATGGAGCCATATGACGATGAGAGCGATTCTTTAAGTGATATGGATGAGGAAGAAGATGTTGAAGATAGCAATGATTATCATTATGGGGGATATCATAGGGTTGAAATTGGTGAGATATTTAATAAAAAGTATACTGTTAAAACAAAACTGGGGTGGGGTCATTTTTCTACTGTTTGGCTTGTTGAATTTGAATGTAATGGACAAAAAGAACAAGGTGCAATGAAAGTAGTTAGAAGTGCACAAAAATACACAGAAACAGCACGTGATGAAATTCAAATATTAAAAACCATTTCTGATAATGATCCATTAAGGAAATGTTATTGTTTACATTTGATTGATTCTTTTCAACATAGAGGATTAAATGGGATTCATATGTGTATTTTAACTGAAGTTGGAGGAAGTAATTTATTATCTTTAATTAAATTATTTCATTACAGAGGAATTCCAATGGAACTTACAAAAGAAATTTCAAGACAAGTATTTGTTGCTTTAGATTATTTACATACAAAATGTTCATTAATTCATACTGATCTTAAACCTGAAAATGTTTTACTTAATTTCATTATTGATCATAGTCATATTAAAAAAAGAACTCAAGTTCCTCTGGTGGGAGAAATTAAAGTTATGTTGGCTGATTTTGGAAATGCTAATTGGATCGAAAAAAGATTTACAAATGATATTCAAACAAGACAGTACAGATGTCCTGAAGTTATGCTTGGTTTACATTGGGGTTGTCCAGCTGATGTTTGGTCACACGCCTGTATGATATTTGAATTATTAACAGGTGATTTTTTATTTGCTCCAAAGCAAACTACTCAATATTCTAAAGTAGATGATCATTTTGCTCAATTCATTGAATTACTTGGTCCAATCCCAAGAGATATGATTGAAAATTCCCCTTTTAAAAGAAAATATTTTACAAGTACCAATGAGTTGAAGAAAATTCCAAGTACCCAATTATCTTATTGGCCCATTGATATGGTTCTTCGTGATAAATACAAATTTAAAGAATTTGATGCCAAACAAATTGGTTCTCTTTTACTTCCTATGCTTGATTATAATGAAACTACTCGTGCAACAGCTGCCCTGTGTTTGGAACATCCTTGGTTTAAATGAATTTGTATTGTATCATTATTTTTCTTAAAAACATTTTTGTTTAACAACAAATTTAAAAAATGAAACGAATTAGTTATTGTTTTTATAATTTAAATTTACTATTATCACTTAAAAAAGACTTAAAATAGAGTTGAACTCTTTTTCTTAATTTATCATTTTCTTGTCTTGGAAATGTTGATTTTGATTTGTTTTCTTTTAGTTAATGTTCTTTCAATTAAAGTTAATGTTGAAATTGATACGTATGTTAAAGTTGAATATTCAAATAATTCAACTTCCCTTGTTTTTAGTAGTTTGGATACTGGTATTGTTTATTATCTTTATATAAACAGATGTAATACTGATTTTCGTTTGTTATATTATCAATTAGTTGAGACATTATTTACAAAGAAGCAATTAAAGGAGTTTATACGTTTGATTCAAAACCATACACAATACCTCCTGGTATGGAAATGAATTTACCAATAGAAAATGCTGCTATGTTGTTTGTTTAATTTATAAAGGATTGCAATAAATAAAATCTAATTTGAAAAAAGGACTATTGATTTTACTGGTTGTGACAATGATCCAGAAGGTAATATGAAATGTTCAGCTGTTGTTTTAGTTGCGGATGAAAAAAAAACTTTTATTAACGGAAAAGTTGCAACTCAAGTTGCACAAAAACCAATAACAAGTAAAGATAGTGAAAATGCCGATGAAGAAAAGAAAGCAGTTCTTGTTATGTGGGATCTTTTAAAAGGATTAGACAATACTACGCTTATTGGAACAAATTTAAATAATTATAAATTTAAAACAATTAGTCATTCAGATAGTCCATTACCAGGTGGAGTTTGCTTTTTATATGATGTTTCAGATATAACAGTTGATGCACAGATATACACAAATGATACTTTACAATTGGGAATTGCAAAATTTAATCCTCCTTCAAAGCAATTACTTTATATTATTGCTGAAATTGATGGTTATTTCCCATATTACTACAACCCAATTACTGTTGAAGCGGGCGTTTCTGAAATATTTATTTCATTATTTGTTTGCATTGTCTTCTTACTCATTTAATTGCATTCCTTCTTTTAAATTTAAATTTTACCAAATCCATTCAATTAATAAGTACTAAAGGGCAACCATTACTCTCCCATCAACAACATTATAAATAACATTGTGTTCATGTTTAATACGAAGTTTATTTTGTATTTCAATTTGTTTAATTAATTCTTTAGTGTTTCGGAAGGAATTGCTTACAGTTGGAATAATCACTTGGTTTATTATTTTTGGAGGAGAATTTGTTGTTTCGTGATCATTATAATCAATGCTTAATCTAACAAACCCGGTAAAACATTCATTTCCGAATGGACTTTTTTCAATCATATAAGTTTTTTCAACAAATGAACCATAAGGTATTTGAGTTAAATCAATATCAACATATCCAATAAATTCTTTTCCTTTCAAACCTTGTTTTACATAGAAATATATTATGACATTTTGTCTATTAACTGATGGATGTAAAGTAAAATCATAATTAAATTCTGGGTCGACTGCTTTAATTGGTTTAGAATTAATCCAAGTCCCATTATCACCAAGAACTCTACAAAAATACGTTTGAACACCACTTGAAATTACTTTTAATCCAACAGCATTTATAACTGTTATTTGAAGCATTGGGGCTGTCTGATTACCCACAATAACAGATTGTGGTTTATGTGATTGTTCAAATTGAAATCTCCAAAATGTTAAATTATGAACATGATCGACAACAGTTTCTCTATCCTTCCATTTTCCGTAAGATAATCCCGAAGGGAGTGTTGTCGAAGTAAAACATGGATATAATAATGTTATATGGTCTTGATTTTCTACTTTTTCAACTGCCGCAGTTCTATTGATATGATTTAATAAAACTAATCTGCCATCAACAGATTTCGCCATTTCAGTACCATCTCTGGATTGTGTAGGAGGAGGTGGTGGATCATGTATACTTTCTAAATCATTAGGAACTTTGATTCCAATCGAAGAAGCATAAAGTTCAAATTGTTCTTTTGAAATAAACGGTGCTATTATAGTTATTGGAAAACAAGCTCTATTTATAACTACTTTTTTGGTTTTGGGATTTGTTTCTTGAATTCCGATACTTACAAAATATTCCCAATTAAATACATTGGATCTTCTTGTTGGAGGAATTGTTTTTGGTATTTCCATTTGAATTTCTTGTGAATAATCAAAAGTTGCTTGTTGTAATGTAATGTTTGAATATGATTTTGTGTGTAATGCTCCTTCTTGGAAGTAACATCCAATTAATGAAATAACTACTTTTGGTATTACTGTTCTTTGACTTATCATCATAATTCTTCCTACTAAGGTTTCTCCTTGTGCAAATGTTTGTTTAATTGGAATAAAACTCGTTTTACAACTTCCTATTTGTTTGAAAATAATGTCAGGAACTTCATTTTCACCAGTTGCAGCCATTGATTGATTTGAAAATGTATTATATTGATTCATTTCATTTGAAACTTTTTCACTATTTATCATCATTGATTTTCTAACTTCAAATTCAAGTCCTTCATCGGTTAAATGTGTTGTGTTTCCCATTTCTGGAGTAACAAAAACATGATCCGGTAATCGAGAACATAATACTGGAAGAGAACATGGTTTTCCACCTAATAAATCTTTTAAAGTTACCACAAATCCTTGTAAGGAGTAATGGGCGTGAATATTCAATTGACTAATTTCTAGTGTTAATGGAAAGTTTGAGGGTAAAACAAAATAAAAAGGAAATCTATAAATCCCAGGCGCAAATTCACGAATGGTTTTATCTCCAAATCCTAAACAATCATATACTCTAATGCTTTGGGTATCAATAAACGATTTCGAATTAATTCTTTTATTTATCGTGTCATATTCATGAAATAAAAATGATCCTTCGGCATAAGTATGAATAGTTGAATGAAGAAAAATATTAACATAGCAATTCAATATTTGAGTAGTTTTTAAAGTATTAATTTCAACATATCCCATAACTGGTTCACCAGCAACTCCACATCTTTCCACAATCGTTTTAATTTCTAGAGTCATTTAATATGTTTTTTTAGTTTGTCCTTTTTCAGTTGGCCATAAGAAAAGTTCGTTTCATTCTCCAGAAAAGAAACAAATTTGAAGCGAGTTTTTAAATTTAGTAATGGGTCAGAATTAATTTCTCATTATTTTTATCAACAAATTTCAGATACTTACCAAAAATAATAAATACCATGCGAAACTAAAAAAAGTAAATGGACGCAGAAAATGAAAACAACGGTTTTAGTTTTTAAGGGTTGTTCAATAGTATTAAATCAATTGAGTGACTGTGATTCTTTTTGGAGTAAATTTAAATTTTCCACAAAGTGCATTTTTAATTCCATTGTAATTAAATGATGATTGGTCACAAATTGATTCAGTTTCATTATTTTTCTTGTTAATAAGAATATCGCTTCTTCCAAATTCAAACAACCAATTACTTGATTGGCTTTTCAAATAAAAAGCATATTGAGGCTTACTAATATCGAATTTCAACATTTCATTTGGTTTCAATGAAAATACAAATGATTTTGAATCAGTAATAAAATCGTCACATTTATCAATTTTTGAATTTACATATCCCCCAAATTTATTATCATCATCATCTTCAATTAAAAATATCAAATTACTTTTATTTATTATTCTTTCAACAAACACAGATGTATTAACCTCCCAATTATCTACATTTGAATCAAATATGATATTTTCAATTTTCATTCCACTCCATTCTTCTATTTGTTGATTTTCTTCTTGTTTTCTTCTATTTTCTTCTTCTTTTATTATTTGTAATTTTTGGAAAAACAGATTTATGACAACGTCCTCAGTATTTATTCTATCTTTTGGTTCTTGTTTCCAACATTGTGCTATTAATTGAAATTGTTGATTCGTCATATTATCTGGTTTTGGTCTTCTTTTTCCTTCAATTACAAAATCAGCTATTTTAAATGCAAAATTAAAATCTGTTGTTGGGTAGCATTCTTTCCATCCAAAACATTCATACATTGTAATTGCAAATGAATAAACATCCGCCTTTTCATTATATTTATCACTTTCCATCACTTCAGGAGCCATATAAGCAGGTGTTCCAATACCTTTCGTCAAATTCAAGTTTTTTTTAAACGAATCAATATTTCTTGATGTCCCAAAATCAGTTAATTTGGCATTCACATTTTCATTTTCATCAAGTGAAACAACTAAAATATTAGCAGGTTTAATATCACGATGTAAAATACCATTCGAATGAAGATATTCAATTCCTTTTGCTGAGTCTATCATCATTTTGATTCTTATTTTCATTGAAATTGGATCTTCTTTTCTTTTATTCATCAAATCTTGTAATGATCCAAATTGTGCAAATTCAGTTATAATACATATTTGACTTGCTTCACATACAGCTCCATAGAAATGAATGATATATTCACTTCTAAACTTATCTAACATTGTTACTTCTTTTTCAAACTCCTTCATTGCCTCATCATCTCCAACCATTTGTTTCATTTTCTTGATAGCAACTTTATTTCCTCTGAAAGTACCCAAACACACAATTCCAAATGATCCTTCTCCTATTTTCTTAACTTCTTTTAATTCTTTTGGGTTTATAACTTTTTTATCTTGTTTTTCAAATGTCCCCTTCATCTTTTTGTTTGCCACAATGAAGTACATTTTGTAGTTAGTATTTTCAAATTTTTTTACCACATAACACAACTTTTCGATAACCAAACAAAATTTAAATAAAAAATTTGAAGTTTTTGCACCTTCCAAAAATACTTCAAATTTTCATTGTTGCTTTAAAAAGTAGGTACGACAACTCCTTTGTTGTTTGAGTGTTTTCATTCTTTCAAATAACTTTTTCAACGATCCTATTCAAATGTTTAAACATATTTTGGATAGATTTGGGAGTTGCATATTATCCTAAAAATATTTTATAGTGATATCACAAAATTGGATCTTAAACAAATTCATTTTCGAAATTAAACTCTCGAAGTAATAAAGCGAACTTTAAAAGTAATTTTACTTCTTCAATAATATATTTATTAATCGTTATAATTAACCATCAACCCTATTTTTTTAATATTAGTTCAATCACTTTTGCATCACCGAGACCACATCCATCTTATTTTTATTTAGCAAACAAATCTCCAAAAAAAACATTGTAGGATCTGAAATTATTGGTTATGTCACGCCCTAATAAAAAACGTTTTCTAATTGGAGGAATTGTAATTGGTGGTTTTATTGGTTTAGGTGTTGTAGGTATTGCCGCAATTGCTTTACCTGTTGTTGGATTTGCATCAACTGGAGTTGTGGCTGGTTCTATTGCTGCAGGAATTCATAGTTCGATTGGTTGTGTTTCAGCTGGTTCTGCTTTTGCGTTGGCACAATCTGCTGGGGCAACAGCAGCTCTGGCCTCAACAGCAGCACTTACAACTGGTGCAGTAACTGGTGCGACTGTTGGTGCAGTCGCCGGAACAACAGCTATGGTTGTCGAAAAAGTGAAAGAAAATAAGGATGACTAAACTTTCATTAACTCAATGATTTCTTAATTTTTTTTAATTTCTCATTGTTGTTTGATTCACTAATTAAATTCCAATAATTTTTGAGACGAAAAAGGCTTTTTCACTTTTTAAATTGAGAACAAGGTGTCTCGAAATTTTAAATTTTGTCCGGTTG